>SJYQ01002564.1:0-35798 GCA_006410935.1 Redunca redunca | reverse complement strand
AGTGCTACTAATGTTTATGTGGGAAAATAAGTGTGTGAGATTTTCCAAGTAACATCTAAAGAAGAAGAGTAATGAAGGTGATAGCCACACAGATATTAAAACATATTACAATTTCACAATAATATAAACAGTTTGAGGTTGGTATAAGCAGATTAGTTGAACCAGAACTATTCAAGATAGTTGGGAAATTGCCTCAAATAAATACCAAATTTCACAGGTTAAGTCTATGAGGAACAAGATGAGCTATTCAATAATTATTAGGGAAGAACTGACTAGGTCTTTTGGCAAAAAGTTAAGCCGGAATTCTATTTGCCCTACTTAAAGGAAAATTAAGGATTTTTAAAAGATGATACCACTGAATTATAGAAAATAACTTTGGTGAAATTTGGCATATATGTGAGTGCTGTTTGCCTTCTCAGAAGCTGTGGTTAAAGATTGATAAATTTGACCATAATCAGAAACTTCTTCAGTGGGGAAAAATTATAGGCAGAATCAAAACTGCAAAAATTAAACTGGAAATATACTTGATTTTCTTAATATACATCAGTTCAGTCGCTCAGTCCTGTCCAACTCTTTGCGACCCCATGAATCGCAGCACGCCAGGCCTCCCTGTCCATCACCAACTCCCGGAGTTCACTCAGACTCACGTGCATCGAGTCAGTGATGCCATCCAGCCATCTCATCCTCTGTCGTCCCCTTCTCCTCCTGCCCCCAATCCCTCCCAGCATCAGAGTCTTTTNGATTCCAGCTTGTGTTTCTTCCAGCGTTTCTTCCAGTGTTTCAGTCCAGCGTTTCTCATGCTGTACTCTGCATAGAAGTTAATTAAGCAGGGTGACAATATACAGCCTTGACGTACTCTTTTTCCTATTTGGAACCAGTCTGTTGTTCCATGTCCATTTCTAACTGTTGCTTCCTGGCCTGCATACAGATTTCTCAAGAGGCAGGTCAGGTGGTCTGGTATTCTCATCTCTGTCAGAATTTTCCACAGTTTATTGTGATCCACACAGTCAAAGGCTTTGGCATAGTCAATAAAGCAGAAATAGATGTTTCTCTGGAACTCTCTTGCTTTATCCATGATATAGCGGATGTTGGCAATTTGATCTCTGTTTCCTCTGCCTTTTCTAAAACCAGCTTGAACATCAGGAAGTTAGTTCACAGTTCACGTATTGCTGAAGCCTGGCTTGGAGAATTTTGAGCATTATTTTACTAGCATGTGAGATGAGTGCAATTGTGCGGTAGTCTGAGCATTCTTTGAACATAGCAAATAGTAAAAAGTAAAGAAAACATGGGCAAGGTCCCACGATAGGCTGTGTAATATAAAAGGAATTTAAGTGGTCTATAACTTTAAAATTGCTTTCTTTTCACAGCCAATGTGGCAATTAAAAAGTCTTTCAGGTTATAAAAGATTGTTTAAAATGACAAGAATCACTTAGGAATAGTTTAGTGAAATAGACTTTCCCCTACTGTTAGGGTATAGAGGAGAGAATACCCACTAGGTGACAATTTGGTAGTATTTTAACCACAGTAATAACAACAAAAATTGCTCATACCTATGATTTAGAAAATTTGACAAGTTCATTTCCTATTATGACTGAACAATACTCGGTAATATGGATGTACCACAGTTTGTTTATCCATTCCTACTGAAGGACATCTTAGTTGCTTCCACGTTTTGGAAATCATGCATAAAGCTGCTATAAACATCTTTGTGTGAGTTTTTGTACGAACATAACTTTTCAGCTCATTTTAGCCACTTCCTAAGAGCGTGGTTTCTGGATTCCTTGGTAAATCTATGTTTAACTTTATATAAAATTGTCAAACAGTTTTCCAAAGTGGCTATACCAATTTTCATATTCACTAGCAGTGGGTCAAAGCGTACGTTCCTTTATATTCACACTGTCATTTTCCTGTCAGTATTTTGTATTTTAGCTATTTGAAGAGATGTTTAGTGGTATCTCACTTTGGTTTTAATTTTCAGTCTCCTAATGATAGGATACAGAACCTTATTTTCATATGCTTATTTGCCATCTGTGTATCTTCTTTGGTGATGTTTATTCAGATCTTCTGCCCATTTTTGAATTGTTTTCTTATTTTTAAATTTTGACAGTTTTAGTTGAGTTGTATATATTAGACTCTTTATCACATATGCAATTTAAAATGTTTCCCCCCAGTCTTTCATAGAGCAGAAGTTTTAAATTTCAATTAAAATATTTTTTTATTGGATTATGCTTCTGGTGTTGTGTCTACAAAGTCATTGCCAAAATCATGGAAACATATATTTTTCTCTTGTGTTATGTTTTGTACTCTTGAATTTTAGATCTGCAATCCATTTGAAATTAATTTTTGTGAAACTTGTAAGTTCTGAATAGTTCGCATGTGGCTGTCTCATTATTTGGGCTTTCCCAGGGGCTCAGTGGTAAAGAATTTGCCTGCCAATGCAGAAGGCATGGGTTTGATCCCTAGATAGCAAAGATCCCCTGGAGAAGGAAATGGCAACCCACTTCAGTATTCTTGCCTGGGAAATCCCATGGACAGAGAAGCCTGGAGGGCTACAATTCATGGGGTCACAGAGTCAGACAGGACTTAGCAACTAAACAGTCCCTATTATTTAAGCACCATTTGTTAAAATGACTTCTTTCTCCACTGAATTGCCTTTGCTTTTCTGTCAAATATTAATTGACATTATTTCTGTAGCTCTATTCTTGGGCTCTCTGTTTTATTCTAGTAGTCTATCTGTCTATTCTTTTGTTAGTATTACACTTTTTTTGCTTAATGCAGTCTCATAATAAGTCTTGAAGCTGGATATTATCAGTTCTTCAAGTATGTCTGTTTAGTGTTGTGTTGAGTATTCTTAGTTTTTGCCTTTCTCTGTAAATGTTACATTGAGTTTGTTAACATCCAAAAGTACAACTTGCTGAAATTTTGATGGAAATTCTGTTGAATCTATAGATCATTTTGGAGTTGAAATATTAAAATATCGTCTTTTTGCTCATGAACATAAAATGGCTCTCCATTTATTTAGAGCTTCTTTGATTTTTTTCATCAGCATTTTGTAGTTTTCCTCATATAGATCACATATGTATGTATGGATGGATGGGTGGATGATATATCCATCTACATATGTTGTTGCTGTTAAGTTTGGACCTAAGTATATTTTGAGTCCTAATGTAAATAACATTATGTTTAAAATTTTGATCATCCAATTTTTTGTTGATGAAATATAGAAAATAAGTTGATTTTGTTTGTATAAATTACAGCCTTGCAATACTCACTTAACAATTCCAGGAGGTTTTGTTGTCTGTTCTTTGGGATTTTCCATGTAGATAATCATGTCATCAGAGAACAAAGACCATTTTATTTCTCCCTTCTCAATCTATATACCTTTTATCCACTTTTCTTATTTTATTGCATTAGTTAAGACTTCCAGTACAATGTTGAATAAGGATAGTAAGAGAGGACATTCTTGTCTTTTTTTCCTGATCTTGAAGGGAACATCTAGTTTGTTAATGTTGTTTTTGTTTTACCATTAGGTATGATATTGCTTGTAGTGTTTCTTTGTTGATTCTTTTATTACATCAGAGATATTTCCCTTTATTTCCAGTTTCCTGGAAATTTTTATCATGAATGTGTATTGAATTTTCCCAAATGCTTTTTCTGTATCTATTGATATAATCATTGATTTTTTTCTCCTTAGCCTGCTTATATGATATAATTGATTTGATGTTGAACCAGCCTTGCATAAATGGAATAAATCTCACTTGGTTCTGGTGTATAGTCTTTTATATATAGTTGGATTTGATTTACTATATTTCATTGAGGATTTTTGGAGAGATATTCATCTGTAATTGTCTTTTCTCATTATGTCTTTATGTAGTTTTGATATCAATATTACAGTAATGCTGGCCTCATATAATGAGTTAGGAAGTGCTTCTTCTTCTTTAATATTTTTGGCAGATTTGGGGAATTAGTATTATTTCATCCTTAAATGTTTTGTAGAATTTACCAGTGAAACCATCTGGGCCTCTTGCTTTCTGTTTTGGAAAGTTATTTAATTATTGATTCCATTTTTTAATCAAATTGTCTGTGTCTCCATGTGTGAGTTTTGGTAGACTGTTCCTTTCAAGGAATTGGACTGTTTCATCTTAATATCAAATTTGTGTTGCCTAGAATTATTAATAGGATTCCTGGATCATATTTTTAGTGCCAGTAGTAAGGACCACTCTTTCATTTCCAATGATAGTGATTTATATATTATGATATTTTGCATTTGTATTTGGTTACTTTGTATTTATGTCATAACAGAGTATAAAGAAGACTGAGAATAGAATTCATTGTAGGTGATTCATGTGCAGTACACAGTCCTAGTTCTCTTAGTGAATATATACATGGTATATCACGTATTTCAAAAGCATAGAGAAAAGAGGAAACAACATTACGGGGTTCATTTCCAATTGAAGAGTTTCAGTATTCAGATATAAGCAATCACACGTGATCAGAAAGACCCTCTAATTGTTTATTTGTTCACATTTTGGTTCCACGGAGTTTATTAAGACAAATTCTAGAAAATAGATATTTGGTCCATCTGCTTCATTTAAAGTATTCAGTTGTTCAATAAAGCCTGCCCAAGTACAGCCTTTTGTTCATTAATTTACTAAATCAAAAGTGTTTTCTAGTGGTTTTATTGAAAAGTAATGATATACATCACTGTATGAGTTCAAGGTATACAGGGTGGTGGTTTGATTTACATACAGTGCTGTGAAATGATTTCCACCATAGGTTTAGTTAACATCCATGATCTCATGCAGATACAGTAAAAAGAAGAGGAAAAAAAATTCTCCTTGTGATGAGAACTCTTGGATCTACTCTTTTAACATCTTTCTGTCATACAGCAGTGTTGACCATAGCCATCGTGTTGTACGTTACACCCCTAGCACTTATTTATCTGATAACTGGAGTTTGTACAGTTTTACCACCTTCCTCTAATTCCTCCTTCTCCCTCACCCCACCACCTCTGGCAACTACAAATCTGATCTTTTTATGAGTTTGGTGTTTTGTTTTGTTTGTTTAGATTCCAAATCATGCTATATTTGTCTTTGTGTGTGTGTGTGTACACATACCACTTAGGTTGTTTCTGTGTCTTGGCTATAATAATAATAACATATTATAATAATGCTGCTATGAACATGGGGGTACCAATATCTTTTGGGGTTAGTGTTATCATTTCCTTTGTATGTATTCCCAAACGTGGAATTGCTGGGTCACATGGTAGTTCTGCTTTTAATTTTTGGAGGGAACTTTGTACTGTTTTCCATAGCGGATGTACCAGCTTCCAGTTCTACCAGCATTACAGAAGGGCTTGCTTTTCTCCATGTTGTTGGCAGCTTTTGCTATCTCATCTTTTTGATGACGGTCATTCCAACACATACTCCCAAGTGCTTAATTTGCATTTCCCTAGTGGCTAGTGATGTTTAATATCTTCTCATGTTCCTGTTGACCATTTATGTGTCCTCTTTGGAAAAATGTGTATTCAGGTTCTTTGCACCTGAATTTTAAAATTGGATTTTTTTTTTTTTTTTTTTTTTACTATTGAATAGCTTGAATGTTGATCCAACTAAATAGTTTGTAAAATTTTTTTTTCCCATTCCATGGGTTGTTTTCTTCCTTTGTTGATGTGAATCAAGTTTTATCAAGTACCAAAATTTATATTATTTTTATAAAGAGAAGTAAATGGTATGTTAAAATTAAAAACTGGGGTGGGGGGGAAGGAGAAGCAGGTAAACATTTCAGAAAGAGATATGCTTGAGGTCTTCAAAATCAGTATAGCATTTATAGAGTGATGAAACCAGAATTTAATAGAAAAGTCCAATCTGATGCTTTATAAGATAAAATGCACATTCTAAAAGCAGGTCACTTTTATAAATAAACTACTAGGATCAAGAGGCAGGAAACATGGGTTTTAGAACTAACTTTGCCACTTAGTTGGGTGATACTGAGCAAGTCACACTTTTTTTTTTTTTTTTTTAAAATCTAGGGTATTTCAGATGATCTACATGATTTTTCAGTTTTATGAAACTAACTGCATCTCACATGCTCAGCTACCCCCAAGTCAAAAGACTGGTGAAATATGAGGGAAGGGAACCTCCCTGGTGGTCCAGTGATTAAGACTCCAGGCTTCCAATACAGAGAGTGTGGGTTTGATTCCTGGTTGGGGAGATAAGATCCCATATGCCTCATGACTGCAACAGCAAAATATAAAACAATCAATATTGTAACAAATTTATTAAAGACTTTAAGAATGGTCTGCATCAAAAAAAATTTTTTTAATGGAGAAGAAAATGGTAACTCACTCCAGTATTCTTGCCTGAGAAATCCTATGGACAGAAGGAGCCTGGTTGGCCAGCATCCATAGGGTTGCAAAGATTCAGACATGATTTAGATACAACAACAGAAGGACTCTTAGAAATAAGTTTCATTTTCATTTTACATCGGGAAAATGAATATTAGTATTCCCCTAAAAGGGGAAGTGATTTAGATGGTTCAGCTACCTCCAGAGAGATGTCATCTTACAAATACTTTTCAAAGGACTGAAAATAAAAGTATCTATATCTAATAAATCCTTTAAAACATGTGAAGGAGGATATGCAACATTTTAGTTTCAATCTTATTTGAGTTTTCTTTTCCTCCTTCTTCACTTTCTACATTCTTTTTTTTTCTTGCTCCCTTTCTTCAATCTCTTCTTCCTCCCTATTCCTTTAACTTCCTTTTATAATACCTCTTTTCTTACCACCTTTCTCTGTCCTGTTCTGCTTACATATAGGGCAGTTCATTATATGTATAGAGTTAGCAATTAATATTCAAGGCTAGATAGAGTTCCAAGCCATGAAACTTAGTATTAATAAGGCTGACACTGGTTCAATTCCCAAGGGTAGCCAGGTAATGAGAGGAGATATGTACCTGTCATGATTTGTAGAGAAATACCCAGCATATGGTCTTTCATCAATGGGGATTTTTTTCAAACTTGATGATAAGTGGGTTAAGTGTGAGTATAAGGTGACTATTTTTGCATTGAGGTCAATCTGTTGTTATGTCACAATTATGTTTCCATGCTCAAGAGCAGCTGAAGAGTCTGTTTTTTTCCCCTCCAGAACCCTCAGAGCCTCTTTATATTCATGTGCTCACTATTTATATACATTATAAAGTCAGTTAAACTAAGGGAAAGCTCTAAGGCTTAGAGGTTTTAGATAATAGTGGCCCAAACAGTCTTTTCCTTCATCAAAGAAGTTTACAATTTATTATGCTTCGTCTTTCTCTGTGAGGAGATAAAGGACACTTTTCTAAGGGCTGCTGGGGCCTGTGCTTCATAGATACGGAGAACACACGTCCGACTTTGGCTGGAACAGTCCTTGGTTAATGCCTGCATTCCCCCCATAGAGGTTAAAGAGCCTCTTTTAATCTTGAAAGTGTCCCAGTTTGGAAGATAGATTATATGGTCCCTCTATTCATAGACCATCTTGAAGCTGAAGGAACTATTTCTTGTATGCATTAGATAAGGTACAGTTTGGATTTTCTCCTCCAAGTGAAGGCCTCGCTGGTGAGTCCAGACAGCCGAAAGACAGCACTGAGCCTTGTACTTGCAGGGTATCTTGAGATATTTTCTATTGGTTCAAAACACCAAATTGCTCAGTTTTGTGAACCCACTCATTGGTTTGAGAATTAGTTGACAAAGTGAATTGCTTCTTCAAAAGGCTCGATCCTTGTTGAAAATCAGCCTGATTTAGGGAGGAGTGGAACTTTCAGCTCAGTTTTTCTGGGAACATCAATTGGTTGAATTTGCAGATATAAAGACACATTTTCTGTGATTTGCCAACTCTTTAATTACTATTCATTGAAAAGCGAAACATTTTGAAACTCTGAGCTATGACTGCATTCATCCTGCCTTAGCCTGCTGCTTGCTTCTATCAGATGAGCATGCAGAAGAAACCCTTATTGATTTGACAGAGTGGAGCTTTTCAGCCAAATGAATTATGCCTGGTAACAAAAAACGTTTGGGAGAATATGCAGAGTATATATTTCTTTTCCAAAAATCTGAAATCCTCATGTTTTAGGGAGTATGACTTCCTTTTAATTTAAAGGAAAACTTCTAATTCAACTATATGCAAACAATGAAGGGATAATTAACCATTATGAGAAAGGGATAAAAATGAAAACCTTGTAAGGGATGAACAGAAATCACACAACTGAAATGAATAGATCAAATGTTACCATATAATGAAGATGCTTTCTCAAAATATATTTGAAATAGAAGTGTTATAGTTTTTCTGACTTCATGACATAGTCTGTTGGTTTTGGGTAAAATGGGGATCAAATTGTGGCTCATCACATATCCCTCTCCATCTTGCTAACCATGACCTAGTCACACTGTCATCTCCCTGATTCTGGAAGGTGCTAGACTCCTAATAACTATTCCAGCTAATCCCTTCAGGACTTGTTTTGGTCACTGGTCTTCTCCCCAGCGTCACCTACATTATGCATCTAAGGTACTCATATGCAATAACACTGGGGCTTCCCCGGTGCCTCAGCAGTAAAGAATTCGTTTGTAATGCAGGAGACACAGTTTCTATCCCTGGGTCAGGAAGATCTCCTGGAGGAGGGCATGGCAACCCACTCCAGTATTCTTGCCTGGAGAATCCCATGGACAGAGGAGCTTGGTGAGCCACACTCCATGGAGTCACAAAGAGTTGGACAAGACTGAAGCTACTGAACACAGGAGCTGCAAGGGTGCTTTTCAAACTGCAGTGCTTAACTGTCTGTATCTTTTGCTAGACCGTGAGCTCTGTGATGCTGGCTGACTTCTGCAGTAACACTGGACTTTTGTGTTGTTCTTTATTTTGGGAGTGTACCTCACAGGGATAGCTCTGTTCTATCATGTAATTCCCAACTCAGATGTCTCCCCAGAAATTGTCTGGTCTAGAGGAGTTTCCCTATTGTTGTCTGTTTATTTCAGCCAAGGGACTCTAGATTTATTTTATATATAGTTTCTTTATCCCTCACTAGCAGGTAGGACCACCTGAACAGAGGTACCGCTCCTCTTGTACATTGCTCTACCTGAAGAACCCATAAAAGACCTAGTATATAGAATCTATGCAAATATTGTTTGCGAACAAATGATATATTTCTATAAATTGACACATGTAAAATTATTGAGCATATGTATGCTCAACATAGATTAATGCTCAATCTGTTATCAAGTATAGATTGCTTAATGAACAGTTTATTGTGTAGATTGTTGGAATTTCCAGTCGCAATTTAATCATGTAAGTTGTGCCTAACATATTAAATCATTACCGATCAATTAACCTCGAGGTCAAAATAAACAATAAAATGCACCTTTTCACTTTGGGGTGTATTAAGTACGTACTAAAATCACTGCAGATGGTGACTGCAGCCATGAAATTAAAAGATGCTTACTCCTTGGAAGAAAGGTTATGACCAACCTAGATAGCATATTCAAAAGCAGAGACTTTACTTTGCCAACAAAGGTCCGTATAGTCAAGGCTATGGTTTTTCCAGTGGTCATGTATGGATGTGAGATTTGGACTGTGAAGAAAGCTGAGTACCAAAGAATGGATGCTTTTGACCTGTGGTGTTTGAGAAGACTCTTGAGAGTCCCTTGGACTACAAGGAGATCCAACCAGTCCATTCTGAAGGAGATCAGCCCTGGGTGTTCTTTGGAAGGAATGATGCTAAAGCTGAAGCTCCAGTACTGTGAGGGATTGGGGGCAGGAGGAGAAGGGGATGACAGAGGATGAGATGGCTGGATGGTATCACTGACTCGATGGACGTGAGTCTGAGTGAACTCCGGGAGTTGGTGATGGACAGGGAGGCCTGGCGTGCTGCAATTCATGGGGTCGCAAAGAGTCGGACATGACTGAGTGACTGAACTGAACTGAACTGAACTGTATGTTCTAACATTTCTTTATGAAGTGGGACAGCAATCTGGCTATTTAAACCAAACACAAATTGGGAAATTTCATACCTCAGTTTATATAGGATATACTTGTTTGTTCAAGTTGACATATATGGGGGAAAATAACTGAAATGTTGGTTCTGAGCAACTGCAATTATTGTGCTGATCATACTGTAAAAATATTGAAAACAAAGCACATAATCATCGTAGTGGGCAGACTATAAAAGAGTGACTTTTACTCTTTTATTGAGTTGGATAACTCAGCCTTAATTACTGATGAGAAATATGAACTTCTAATAGAAGTTGAAGAGTACCCAATAAATGTACCTTCATTTTTTACCTTCCAAGAGTGTCATTCAAGCTTAAAATCTGTTAAAATTTTTCATCATATTGCCCTTGTCTAAGAAAACCTGACATTACCTTTTTCAAATCACAGAGAAGTTATTTCATTGGTTTATTATTATTACTGAGGCTGATGAACTGCTAAAGAACAGGATCGGGACTGAACTTTGTATTTTTATAATAATGGCCAAATAATCTTCCGAAAAATTCTAACACCACCCTGGGGAACGTGATACTGAGAGCATGTATTTGTCATGTGTGGCCACAAGCAATCTGCTGACGATTTCCAAATGACATTCTCCATATCTAAGCCTTATTTGGATGCTTAAACATCTGCTCTCTTGTTAGCAGTATTATCAAATAGCTTTAAGGGGTGTACTTTAAATACCTGAAAGCTTTCACATTCTGCAGAAGCCCTGATAATGCATGTGATGATAATCTCAGTTCTTTTCTATCAGGGTGAATTTTAGAGAGGTTGATCAATATGTAATATTGTATTTGTTACTCAGTTTTGTCCAACTATTTGTGATCCCGTGGACTCTAGCCTGCCCGCCTCCTCTATCTATGAGATTCTCCAGGCAAGAATATTGGAGTGGGTTGCCATTTCCTTCTCCCAATATGTAATGGAAAGATATTAAAATATGGTTTTCCTGGGTCTTTGGAAATGTAGCATTTGAAAAGTTATATTATTAAGAGCACCAGGGACATTTTACATTTGGCAGGTTTCTTTTACGTCAAGTATCCAAATGTTAATATATAAAATATCTTTTTAATTATTTGTTTTCTTTCTTTCAGTATAAAGCAATGGATAGTTATTTAATTTATGTAAATGAGAAATTTTCTCCCATCACCTTTCTGATTTAATATTCAGACTAGCTGCATTTTGTTAAAATTTTTCTTTCCCTGTTCCAAATTATTGTAAACACAAGGTAGCATTTTAAAATAGTTCAGTGGTAGCAATAAATATAGATTTACATATAACTATTAAAAGTTGATATATAAAAAGTTATCTGTATCCAATATTGATTATAGAGTTCTCAGAATCCATTACACCAGTGAAGCAATATAATACCAGTTCTGGAATTATGGCTTGTTAGGACTGAGAGAAAACAGTCCTTAACCACTCAGTGAAACAGATAGTTAAACCAAAGATTAGTGAAGTTAAAAGACTTGCCTAAGGTTGCAGAGCTTCCAAGACAGAGGATTTATGTCCCATGATTCTAAGTCCAGTGTTCTCACTGACTATATCATGTGCTTTTCATAGAGATATTCTGAAAGTAGTTGGTGTAACAGCAGTGCTTAAAATTTGGAATCCTCTTAGTGAATCTCAGAATTCAAAAACCAGAGTAAGATTTATATCAACTACTTATTTAAAATGGTACAAATGAACTTACTTGCAAAGCAGAAATAGAGACCCAGATATAGAGGACAAATGTATGGCTGCCAAGGGGAGAAGGGGCTGGGGCGGTTGGTGGTGAGATGGATCGGAGACTGGGACTGAGATGTGTACACTGCTGCTGCTGCTAGGTCGCTTCAGTTGTGTCCGACTCTTTGCAACTCTAAGGACTGTAGTCCGCCAGGCTCCTCTTAGTGGGGATTCTCCAGGCAAGAATACTGGAGTAGGTTGCCATGCCCTCCTCCAGGGCATCTTCCCAACCCAGGGATTGAACTCGGTCTTCCACATTGCAGTCAAATTCTTCACCACTGAGACATCAGGCAAGCCCCATATATACAGTATTATGTATAAAATGGGTAAGAAATGAGAACTGACTGTATAGTAAAATGCCCTGTGATCACCTAAATGGGAAGGAAATCCAAAAAAAGAGATATATGTATACATATAGCTGGTTCACTTTGCTATACAGCAAAAGTAACGCAAATTTATAAAACAACTATACTTCAATAAAAGTTAATTAAAAATAAATAAAGTAAAAGATTGATTAGTTCTATCTCCAGTAGGTCTATGGGGCAGTCTGTAATAGAATCCGGGTCTTCATTTTTGACAAGGTTTTCTAGTGATTCTGATTAATTTGGTAAATATTTTGGCTTATGATCTTTCCATTCAAGCATATGGCATGTATGTAAAATATCTGAAATGTGTATGTGGGAAGCATAGCATCTTTATGTAGCATTGGATGATTAAGCCTTTCAGAATATCTAAAGATATTTAATACAAGTGAACATAAAAATGTATGGATAAAATACAACTGTCTTTTTGAGATTCATAAGGAGTTTTGTTTAATTGAATTATCTCAGTCAAAAGTTTGTTGACAGCACACCCATCCACCATCCATTCTGGCCAAAAGAAGTAACAAGAAAAGTGTCTATTTGATAAGACTGATTACCCTATCAATTCATATATGTCTCTGGTAATAAGTCAAAACATTTATTTTAATATGAAAATGTTATTAAATGACTCCATTTTCTATTCTAAATATGTATATAACTGTCAATCAACTAGATGCCACAAAATTAATGTGCAGAATCAAAGTAATCAGTCTTAATTGTTCAAGGAAAAATTCAGGTCACCTATCAACCTAAAAAGAAGAAAGATGTCCAGATTTTATTTTGGCTGTTTAGCATTTCCCCTGTTAATTTCCTATTTTAATTTTCCAGCCTCCTAAATTAACTATTCAACATTTCACTATTCAGATTTCCACACACCTGTTTGGCATGAAGACAAAAAGGGTAAGAAGAAATGGCGTTTATGAGATTAGTCCCAAACCAGCCCTTTTATCGACCCACAAGTCATTAACCATCTGTTTGCTTCCTATCAGCCCCTGGCTGTATCTTTCTGCATCCCACCTGCTGGAGCCCTTGCAGACAAATTCCTGATTAATCAGTTTCTCTGGCTCTTAATTGTTCACTTAATTCCTGAGATGAGAGCATATCTCTTCCTTTCAGGGATATGCAAAAGTTTGAATTGTGCTTCTGGAAATGCAGACCTTTGATTTGGATAGATTTAGTACTGTCTGAGCATCGCCCCAAGAGAGGCATCATTGGAAATAACATAACTCTCTCTAGCATCCTCTAAGCTTGCACAACCAGCAATATTGTCGTATATCAACATAATTCTTAAATATAGAAAATGCATAGGTAGTGACTTGGGGATTATATTTGGGAGTATGTAAGTCAAGCCTCGTGCACTATTTTTATTTTATTTTTTGTTGGAGTATCGTTCAGTCGCTCAGTCATGTCCAACTTTGCAACCCCATGGACTGCAGCATGCCAGGCCTCCCTGTCCATCAGCAACTCCTGAATCTTGCTCAAACTCATGTCCATCAAGTTTTTAATGCCATCCAACCATCTCATCCTCTATCATCCCTTTCTTTTCCTGCCTTCAGTCTTTCCCAGAATCAGGGTCTTTTCCAGTGAGTCAGCTCTTTGCATCAGGTGGCCAAAGTATTGGAGTTTCAGCTTCAGCATCAGTCCTTCCAATGAGTACTCAGGGTTGATTTCCTTTAGGATTGACTGATTTGGCCTCCTTGCTGTCCAAGAGACTCTCAAGAGTCTTCTCCAACACCACAGTTCAAAAGCATCAATTCTTTGACGTTCAGCCTTCTTTATGGTCCAACTCTCACATCCATACATGACTACTGGAAAAACCATAGTTTTGACTAGACGGACCTTTGTTGGCAAAGTGATGTCTCTGCTTTTTAATACACTGTCTAGGTTGGAGTGTAGTTGTTTTAAAATGTTGTGTTAGTTTATGTTGTACAAAATAAAATGAATCATCCATATATATATATCCCCTCTTCCTTGGACTTCCTTCCCATTTAGGTCACCACAGAACATTGAGTAGAGTCCCCTGTGCTATACAATACGTTCTCATTAGTTATCTATTTTATACATAGTAGTTTATGTGGATCAATCCCAATCCCCCAATCCATCCCATCCCCATTCCTCCCTTGGGCTAGTTTTAAAGACTAAGCAGTATAGTTTGACCAGCCTATATGAAATTTTTTGCCTTTAGTGAACTTCTTATAAGTTTTGGGCTTGAACCTGGGTTAGTTTGTAAGTAAATGGTAAACAGTGATTAATTTAATTTATTGCTTAGAAATATTATGACCTTTCTCTGCAAATAGTAAAATGCAACCAGGATTTTTTTCTATGAGAAACACATTTCCATTTTTAATGCACTCTGTAAGTAACTGTAAAGTAGGTGAAGAACATGTTAACTAATTCCATTTTTACTCTCTCATTCTGTCCACACACTTTGAATTCAGATGGTCTGACAACTGCATTGTCTCCTACAAAATGTTTGACCCACATTTTGTGAAATAATGATGATATATTTGATTGTTTGTTTCTCATTTGTCCTCCTCTGAATATAATATTAACTCACTAGACAGTAATTTCATTCATAAATTAAAGTTGCATGATTACATTTTGTCAGCTGTATTGATAAAATATGATCCACAACAGCTAGCTGAGATTTACTGAGTGCTTAGTGTATACATGACACTGTTGTAAGCACTTGCTGTTTATGTCCTCAGTTCCTGCAATACACTTAGGAGGTAAGTGCTGTATTTGTGCAACTGTGGCACATAGAGGCTAAGGGACTCTCCCAGAGTCAAACAGGTTCAAATTGGCAGAGCCAAGTTGTGAGTGGTCTAGGCCAGAGGTCTTAATTAATCACATTTTGTGTGTATATGTGTGTTCTGTTGCTCAGTCTTGTCTGATTCTTTGCGACCCCATGGACTGTATTCCACCAGGGTCCTCTGTCCATGGGATTTCCCAGGCAAGAATGCTGGAGCACGTTTCCATTTCCTTCTCCAGAAAATCTTCCTGACCCAAGGATTGAACCCACATCTCTTGCGTCTCTTGCACGGGCAGGTGGATTCTTTACCACTGCACCACATGGGAAGCCATTTTACCTCTCAATCTTTAAAATTTATTTTATTGATGTATAATTGATGTACAATGTTGTTTAACTTCAGATGTACAGCAGTGATTCAGTTATACATATATACTATTTTTTGTATTCCTTTCTATTATAGTTTATTATAGGATATTGAATATAGTTCCCTGTGCTATACAGTAGGACCTCATTGTTTATCCATCCTTTATGTAATGGTTTACATCTGTTAATCCCAAACTCCCAGACCATCTCTCCCCAACCACCCTCCCTCTTGGCAACCACAAGTCTGTTCTCTCATCTGTTAGTCTGCTTTTGTTTTTATGTCTTAATCTTGAATCATAAGCTTGAGGAAAGTGAGCTTTCAATCCAGATTTCTTTACATGAGGTGCTTCACTTTACAACAAAAAATAAATTTTTGGTAAGTTTCAAAAAGAAAAAGGCAGGAGAAATGAGTGACCTACATCGTGAGTCAGTCTTCGTTTAGTGGTGAGGTCGTTCAAGAAATTTATACTAATTCTAATTCAAGAAGTAGTTTAGTTGTCCAGGCCCTAGACAGAATTGTTGAAATTAGAATCATTCTCATTTGAACATTAAAATCTACTCATTTCTGAAATATTTAATATAATAGAAACTGAAATAAAGGAGATAGGGAAACTAAAGAAATGTATACTAGCTAGTCACAGTTTGTTATATAATGTATACATATCAGTCATATGTGATTTTAAAATTAGATGAAACATTTATATCATAAAACTTTGGCAATAAACCAAAATTTTAATGTCAAGTTTTGAATAGGTATAAGGCCTTTTTTTCTACCTTTCATAGAGATAGAATATATTGCAATTAATATCTTGCATGAAAACCAATTCAGTTCAGTTCAGTTGCTCAGTCATGTCTAACTCTTTGCAGCTCCATGGATTGCAGCACACCAGGCTTCCCTGTCCATCACCAAGTCCCGGAGCCTACTCAAATTCATGTCCATCGTGTAGGTGATGCCATCCAACCATCTCATCCCCTTTTGTCCCCTTCCCCTCCCACCTTCAATCTTTCCCAGCATCAGGATCTTTTCCAATGAGTTGGTTCTTCACATCAGATGGCCAAAGTATTGGAGTTTCAGCATCAGTCCTTCCAATGAATATTCAGGATTGATTTCCTTTAGAATGGACTGGTTGGATCTCCTTGCAGTCCCAGGGACTCTCAGGGGATAGAGTATATTACAATTAATGTCTTACATGCAAATAAACTTAGACAAAGAGTGTTTTTTATTCTGATGACAATTAGGGACACCCATATTATCGCTAAGTTCTAAGCACAGTTTAAGCTATCACTAAACTCTAATCAAAAAGACTTAAAACACTGGTTCATGTTTGCCTGTAGTTTCCAGAAGGAAAGCCAAAAGTAAAATAGCAGTTGTTTGCAACTGTGGTGCAAAAGCCATGTGTGATTTGAGCCTGTTTCTCTGATTGCAGCAACAGCTCTGATCGTTTCTGGAGGGCAGTGTATGTTTTCTGATACAGTGAGGGTTTAGGGACTGGCATCAGGAAGGATAAGATCTGTTCTTGATGACATATAAACCAAAGAGGCTCCTGTGAGGACCGTGGGGCCGGATGTCTTATTAGCCAGGCACAACAGCTTCTCACCCTGGCTTTGTTCTTTAGCGAGAGGAACACATTGCTTTTCTGGTTTTTGACCTTGGTTGTCTAGTTCATGTCTAGCATCATTCATTGTATCTAAAAATTTCTCCTTCTGTGACAACCTAGAAGGATGGGATGGGCGTGTGGAGGAGGCAGGCTCTAGAAGGAGGGGATGTATATATATGTATAGCTGATTCAATTTGTTGTACGGCAGAAACCAACACAACTTTGTAAAGCAATTATCCTCCAATAAGAAAAAATAAAAAATAAAAATCCCAACTCTGTAGTTTACTCCAATAATTAACACTCCTTTTCTGTAAAACAAATGAATCATAATTGTGCTTTTTTTGAACAAGTTCAGGCCAAGTCATTTTTATAGTAGAAAAATAGAGTGAAATTTTCTGACGTGATTACAGGAAAATGTATTCCTACTTTAAAAATATAGTTAGTATAGCCAACCAACAGCAGAAAAGTAACTACAAACTTCCTTTGAAGGACCGATTTTCAATGCAGTAGGTGAAAAATCACAGGCCAAGGAGGTAGCTTGAATCTGAACTCCAGTGCTTAGTGCATGTGTGAATTTAGCTGCATCCCTAATCAGTTCAGTTCAGTTCAATCGCTCAGTCGTGTCCGACTCTTTGAGACCCCATGAATTGCAGCATGCCAGGCCTCCCTGTCCATCACCAACTCCCGGAGTTCACTCATAGCAGCTACCTTATGGAAAACATGGATAATAATGATCAAACAACAAAGTGTTGTAAATGTTGCAGAGCACATGAATACTCAGAAAATGGTAGTTAGTTTTATATTTTCAGATTCTTTTTGTATTCAGTGAGATTAGCGAAATGACACGTGCTTTGCCTGCGGGACATTTACATTATTCCCTGCTGATGAGTTAACACCAGGAAATGAAAAAGAAAGGAAATACGAGGCATAAGATGATGATGATGGTAACTGAAAAATGACAGTTGAATGTCGTAAATTAAAATAAAGCCTCATTTTAATTCTCATGGAAAGTGGTAAGAAATCTAGATTAATAGACTCATACTATGCATTATGTTTTGTATGCTGTGTTAAGTATACTAGCTTACTTGCAGAAAATGCCTTAATACTCTGAGTAAATGTAAAATTTTGACCCTCTTCTTTAATTTTTTTCCCTCTAAGTCTTTGAAGCTTTAATGCTAACTGAGCTGAACCTACATAAAAAGGAGATTTACATTAATGAATAATTAATTATGGTATCTGAAATTAAAATCAATCTCATTAGGTGAAAACTGTCAACTTTTCTAGCAGATTATTTAGTAGACCCATGTGTATTAAGATTTATCCCAAATGGGAATTCATTGATCACAACAGTATCTGAAAATACTTTGATACTGATAGGACTTTTGTCTAGGGGTGGAAATTCAACAAGCTTCTCAAATTTTTAAGTTTCGCTAAAACAGTAGGGAGTAAAACCAGTCTTTGAGTTATGGGGAATCTGTCTCATGTCTGCCCTGACAGCAGAGATGTTCACAATGACTTCTCAACCATAAATATCCCAGCCTGCACATAGGATTGTGTTGAGAAGCATATAGGAAAGACTGGAGACTGCAAGCCACTGCCTCCATTAGACAGAAAAGTCCCAGAGCCTCTTGATGTATGTAGTAGATTCTGATCAAATTTACCATTTCCAGAAGAATGTCACAGAGTAACAATTTTGGAGCACTGGCTATATGTTGAATACTTTTAATCTCCACATAGCTCTATAGAGTGAGTATTATTACCCCCGTTTTACAGATGAGGAAACAAAAGTATAGAGAAGTTAGGTGATTTACTTAATTTCACAGTTTTAACAGAACACTTAACACAAATATGAACTAAATCCCATGTGAGTCCAAATGGCTTCTTCTATATCATGTTGTCTTCTGATAAAATAAGCTGATTAATCATTTTGCCAAAACTTGCCCTCAGACACCAAAATAGATGCCTTCTTACTACAAAATATACAAGGTAAGAAGTACAGAAATTCATTGACAGTTGAAATCCCCCTTGACTAAAGTTTCTATCTGGCTGGAAAAATGGGTCAAGCCCATTTTCATGGAAGAAAATGTAGAGGAGAAAAAAATTAATCCTGTTTCAGTGAGTTATAAAAATCCTTATTTTTGAAAATACTCAAGATTCACATTTTTGGGGAAGATGATGAATAAAAAAATTCCAGAATCATTTGGATTGTAGAAGAGAAGATGAAGCAAGGGTTAATATGGCTAGAATTGCACAGACATACATTAGGATAACTAAGTATTTTTCAGTAGATGCTGAATTTACTTAAAGGCAGAGCTGCACAAACATCTGTGTAAGAGGAGTCCAGTTGTCTTTTTCAGTCCAGTTGTCTGGACTGAGGAACACAAATAATCTTTTCAAAACCTAAGCTTTGTGTGTCTCTAGCAACTGCAGTGTATTTTTAGGGTTATGGGAAATGTTTTCCTGATATCTGAGCACAGAGATTTAGGGAGAAATTGATAAATTATTCAGGCATTATTATAATAAGAATTTTTCATGTTCCCCTAGGATTTTCATATTTTGCTTATTAGAATGTGACCTTTTAAAAATGTTAGATAGCATACTTTTTTGAAGAATGATTACAAACTTTGGATTTTATTATTGAACATCCATGGGAAATTAATTGTATTTCACAAGATCATCGGGTTCCAAATCAAGAAGCAGAGTTATATGTAATGTGTCTTCTTAACCCTAAAAGAGTAAAATCTCATTCCAGAACTTCAAGTAGATGAGGACCTCAGAACCACACACTTTGGGTTGCATGTGGATTCTGTACCACGTGGGAGGGTAGATGAACCTGGGGGTGAGAGAAACACCTGTGAGCTTACAAAAAAGAGAGGCAGAGGCTGCCCCTGTTTGGAAACAGCACTATAGAATGTATTGACCCATTGACAAAATGTAGGGAGGAATCCTAGAAGAATTGCTGTTTTATAACTAGGGGAGATGTGTGGACAGGAGTGAAAAAAGGAATGGCAGAAGTAATGGCTAGGATAGCAGTGAAACATGGAACAAAATATAATGTACATGGTGGTTCAGGCTGTTCTGGAACTAATTTTTACAGACAGGGTGTGTGTCAGGTGTTATTTCTTACCATAACCAATGTATCAGGTCACACAAAAGTACTGGTTTAGACTGAACATATGTAGAAATGAGTCATGTTCCATATCCTCCCATTTTAATAAAATTGGTAATGCCACTCCCAAGCATTTGATTTCTCTTTTCTTAGAAGCTGAAAACAAGTTTGTTTTTCTGAAAAAATGTAGCCATTGTGTATGTGTAGTCTTAGATTTCAGTAGTATTTTAATGGTTTAGAGAGTCAACTGTACTGATTATTACTTTTTTTCTTTTTGTAAATCAAAGATAACGTACTTATTTGAGGTTCTAGGCATTATGGAAGTACAAATCATATTTCTATCATCAAGAAGCTCCATGTCCACATAAGAATACAATACTTAAAGACATGAAAATTTAATAACCATGGGTAGAGTTTGAATTTTGCCCTTTCATAAACATGGGTCAAACACTGGTCCTATCTCATTTGACTATGTTTAACCTTGTGAAGTCCCATTTTTTTCATCAAAACCAGGATAATTGATTACTTTGATCTCCTGGGGTTAGTTTGAGGATATGATTAGATATGTGCATTTATCAAATTACTTGGCCACTTGGCAATTACTAGATTGAGTATATACTCATAATTTTCATTATTGAATTATATTGACCATTGCAAATGGATCTAAGACTGGAAGGAGATATATTTGGTGTGAGTTTATAAGATAAAGTTTTATTAAAAAGGCTTTGGTGTGTCATCAAGTGAAATATCATATTAAAGAATAATAATCAAAAATGAATTACATTAGACATCAGAATGCACTAAGACCCTGATTTCTTTGGAAAATCTAATATTGCCAGCTTCATTGATTCTAACAATTTATTTAATGTCCTCATGTATTTGTTTCGCTGATCTGAATACACAGTGACAGGTAATCAATAATTTTTGTGGTGCCTTATAATTCACAACAGACATAAAATGATTCATATATTAGTATAGGCTGAACTTCTTTGTTATCTTTAGAAACATCATAGACATATTAATATAAAGAAGATATTAAAAGTAGATATCCATGATATCTATGAAGAGCATGGAACAAGGACCATGTACTTTATTGAAATAAAGGACATCAATGACCAAGAATTTCACATTCTTCTTCAAAATCAACTTTTTCCTTTGGAGATTTGCCACAATGACAGGCACTCACTTCCTAAAAAACTACGAGTAACATAGTAGATATTGTCAACTGTGTTCTCATAGTCATTAGAATATTTCATGATTATTTCATTTTTTTTTGGTAAGATGGTCACTGAATATAAAGAACTATAACTCCACAACTATTATGTCAAAGACTATGAAACATAAGGAAGAATGTAACACTTGAGAAATCTATTCTCATAGGAAAAAATGACAGAAAGTTCAGTCAGTTCAGTTCAGTCACTCAGTTGTATCTGACTCTTTGCGACCCCATGGGCTGGAGCACGCCAGGCCTCCCTGTTCGTCACCGACACCTAGAAACTGCTTAGATTCATATTCATCGAGTCGGTGATGCCATCCAACCATCTTCCTCTGTGGTCCCCTTCTCCTCCTGCCTTTAATCTTTCCCAGCATCAGGGTCTTTTCCAATGACTCAGTTCTTCACATCAGGTGGCCAAAGTATTGGAGTTTCAGCTTTAGCATCAGTCCTTCCAATGAACACCCAGGACTGATTTCCTTTAGGATGAACTGGGTGGATCTCCTTGCAGTCCAAGGGACTCTCAAGAGTCTTCTTGGACACCACAGTTCAAAAGCATCAATTCTTCGGTGCTCAGCTTTATTTATAGCCCAACTCTCACAATCCATAGATGACTACTGGAAAACATCATAGCTTTGAATAGACGGACCTTTGTTGGCACAGTAATGTCTCTGCTTTTTAATATGCTGTCTGGGTTGGTCATAAGTTTTCTTCCAAGGAACAAATGTCTTTTAATTTCATAGCTGAAGTCACCATCTGCAGTGATTTTGGAGACTCCAAAATAAAGTCTCTTACTGTGTTTCCATTGTTTCCCCATCTATTTGCCATGAAGTGATGGGACCAGATGCCATGATCTTAGTTTTATGAATGTTTAGTTTTAAGCCAACTTTTCCACTCTCCTCTTTCACTTTCATCAAGAGGCTCTTTAGTTCTTCTTCACTTTCTGCCATGAGGATGGTACCATCTGTGTATCTGAGGTTATTGATATTTCTCCCCATACCCACCAAACCCCGTACCCACCAGAGACACTCAGAGGGCTCAAACAAAACCTAGTGCACCCAGAAGACACCACAGAGACTGAGCCAGACCTGCCTTTGAGTGTTTGAGTGTTTCCTATGGAGGAATGTGTCAGCAGTGGTCTGCTGCAGAGGCAAGGGCTCTGGGTGCAGCAGACCTGGGTGTGGCATAAGCCCTCTTGGAGGAGGTCACTATTAACCCCACCATAGAGCCACCAGAACTTACACAGGCCTGGGGAAACAGACTCTTCGAGGGCACAAAGAAAACCTTGTGTGCACCAGGACCCAGGAGGAAGAAGCAGTGGCCCTACAAGAGACTGATCCAGACTTGTCTGTGAGTATCCAGGAGTCTCTGGCAGAGGTGTGGGTTGACAGTAGCCTGCTGCAGGTTTTGGGGCACTAAGTACGGCAGTACGTGCATGGGACTTTTGAAGGAAGTCCCATGATCTTCATTACCTCCACTATAGTTTGGTCTCAGGTCAAACAACAGGGAGGGAACACAGCCCATCAACAGAAAATTGGATTAAAGATTTACCTAGCATGGCCCCGCCCATCAGAACAAGACCCAGTTTCCCCCTCAGTCAGTCTCTCCTGGCAGGAAGCTTCTATAAGCCTCTTATTCTTATCCCTCAGAGGGCACACAGAATGAAAACCACAATCACAGAAAAAAAATCAAACTGATCACATGGACCACAGCCTTGTCTAACTCAATGAAACTATGAGCCATGCCATGTAGGGCCACCCAAGACAGGTCATGGTGGAGAGTTCTAACAAAATGTGGTCCACTGGAGAAAGGAATGGTAAACCACTCCAGTATTCTTGCCTTGAGAACCCCATGAACAGTATGAAAAGATAGAAAGTTATTGTGATTTAATGAAATAGTAAGTCCATTTTATTAATGAGAATGTTGTATTCCTAAAAGTCCATTTTAGTATTTTTTGTTGTTCAGTCATTAAGTTGTGTTCAACTCTTTGTGATCCCATGGACTGCAGCACACCAGACTTCCCTGTCCTTCACTGTCTCCCAGAGTTTGCTCAAATTCATGTCCATTGAGTCAGTGATGCTATCTAACTGTCTCATCTGCCACCCCCTTCTTCTTTACCTTCAGTCTTTCTCAGCATCAGGGTGTTTTCCAATGAGTCATGTCTTCTCATCAAGTGGCTGAAGTACTGGAGCTGTTTTAGTATAAAAATAAAGTGTTCATTTTTTTAGTAAAGTTTTAGTTGGGGCTTCCTGCTGGCTCAGAGGGTAAAGCATCTGCCTACAGTGCAGGAGACCTGGGTTTGATCCCTGGGTCAGGAAGATCCGCTGGAGAAAGAAATGGCAACCCACTCCAGGACTCTTGCCTGGAAAATCCCATGGATGTTGAGAAGCCTGATAGGCTACAGTCCATGGTGTCCAAAGAGTCAGACACGACTGAGCAACTTCATTTTCACTTTCAAAGTTTTAGTATGTTTCAGTATGAAAGTAAAGAAAAATTTTAATATATCAGAAGATCTACCTAAGACTTTTGAGTAAAATTTAGGATGAATTATATCTATAAAAATTAATGGTGCTTTTATTTTTAAGCAGAAATGATTTGTTCCATGATAACTCTCCAGTGATTACACATCCTATTATTTGATTTAGCTTTGATAGCAACATGAGAAATTAATATATTTGTCATTGACCAAAGAAAGGTTGGAAATAAGAGTGTTTGTAATCTGTGATTTTTTTGTTTTCATGTTACAGTCCTAGTTTTCTCTGGGCATCTATGTCATCCTGTATGTATTATTTTATCTGTGGTAAGATCTATCTACCTGTTTACTTTTAAGGGTAGATATTTCATGTGAACATGACTGTCAGATCATAAGCTGCCTATGTAAGAAGTGAGCATTCTTGTTCTCAAAAAGAAATATTTCTGTAGAAAAAAATCAAATGAATAAATAAACTCCAACTGTAAAAATACAGTGCTTTGATCTTCAGTTTAGGAAAGCAAGTAAAAGAAAGGGTCAGGAAGTTAAGTACTGTCTGAATAAACCTTTTGTACATCAATGATCTTCAAAGTCAGCCATTTAAAATAAGGTCATTTTCAGTAATGACAGAAAGTCAAGTGGGCCATAATCACAGAATTGTTGCTTTACTCAATTAGAGCCCCACTAATGGTTCTTTAAATCATATTCACTTGATAAGAAGGTGGAAAGGGAAATAACCCCAAAGTAGCAAAGTTCCTGTCAGTGGTAATAGATGTAAATTGTAGACAAATAAGTATTGAAACATCATTCCTACTTCTAGGTCACTTGGTGATGCCTTTTCACTGGACAGTTACATATTCCATGCCATATGTCCCATTTTACAAGCATGATGAAAGAGATCACATGGATCTTCACATGGATTTAGTAATTTCTCTGAATCATTTAGTGCTTCGAAAACTACCTACTATACTCCCTAACTCTCTTTTCTTTGCCTCTTAATTGGTCAATGTGTGTTTCAGTTCAGCTCAGTCTCTCAGTCGTGTCTGACTCTGCGATTCCATGAATCACAGCACGCCAGGCCTCCCTGTCCATCACCAACTCCCGCAGTTCACTCAGACTCATGTCCATCGAGTCAGTGATGCCATCTAGCCATCTCATCCTCTGTCATCCCCTTCTCCTCCTGCCCCCAATCCCTCCCAGCATCAGAGTCTTTTCCAATGAGTCAACTCTTCGCATGAGGTGGCCAAAGTACTGGAGTTTCAGCTTTAGCATCATTCCTTCCAAAGAAATCCCAGGGCTGATCTCCTTCAGAATGGACTGGTTGGATCTCCTTGCAGTCCAAGGGACTCTCAAGAGTCTTCTCCAACATCACAGTTCAAAAGCGTCAATTCTTTGGTGCTCAGCCTTCTTCACAGTCGAACTCTCACATCCATACATGACCACTGGACAAACCATATCCTTGACTAGATGAACCACTTAATATAGACTAAATCCATGCTGTCGGGGGGATGAGTTGGTGGGGGAGGTTCAAAAGAAATCAAACTAAGCCACTCTGTTGCTTTATATCTGTTAAGAAAATTGCATTCTATTTAGGGATCAAGAATAATAAAAGCAACAAATCTAAAGAATGATAGAGAATAATAGAATGACACAGTGAGATAAGGCCTCACTCTTATCAGGCAATTTGGGTGTTTACTCTTTTTTTTTTTTTTTCTTACTTGTTTTCTTCTTCTTCACTATTATCAATTCTTTATCAATGCAGTCACATTCTGGAATACTGGGGGTTAGGACTTTGATACATAAATTTTGTGGGACCACTGTTCAGCCCATAAAACATACCAATAACCCACTCTTTGGGTGAGGAAGATGCTTAGACAGGTGCTTGCAACTTTCTTGGGTTTCCTTTGTCACTGAAAAGATGTGGTGAGGTCAGGTTCACATAGAGTGTCATCCAGTGAGGCAGAATAGAGAAGAGTCCCTGAGCTTTGTGAATAGCATCACTGATTCTGAGAAACTGGCTGGGGGAAAAGTAGAGATAAAAGCAACATTCCTACAGCAAGTCTTAAAAAGATTTTGTTGAAATTCAGCCTGGAACATGGCCTGGAGCCACTCATCACTGCCTCCATATAGATGTCTCGTTCAAGATTCAAAGGTGAAAAATAATTGAAAGGGAACCAGCATGGAATCTTTACAGAGATGCTACAAGAAAATACACATTTTAAAGGGAATCAGAGAAACAAGTGACAGATGAAAAACATTAACTAGAGGACAGGCTAAAGAACTATTGGACAAAAATGAAGAGTTGAAGAGGATTCAGGAGAGAACATGACAAGAAATATGAAATGCACTTTGTTGGTATCTCTGAATAAGGAACCAAAATAAGGAACAGAAAATCTTTGATCAAGACAATTGAAGAAAATTTTCCTGAGAAATAGAAAGCTTGAGGCTACAAAATGAATGGACCAAACATGTCCTTGGAGAAATTAACAGAGAATAGTTGATTGAGACATAGTCCAGTAAAATGAATAAATTCTAAAGACAAAGACATTTGCTTAAGCAGGCATGTAAAATTCAAGTTATCTATAAAGGCAAAAAATTTAATTTAGTTTTATAGTTACTCACAGCAATAATCAGACTGAAAGGAAATATAGCCTATGAAGTTCTCAAAAAAATTTTAAACCAAAGAGTTTAGACCAAGGCAAGCAAAATATCTATAAAGGCAGGAGATAAACATTTTTTGAACATGTAAAAAAATCAGTGAATACAATTTACATGATCTTTGATAAACTCATGATGATAAAATACAGCTAATAATAAATTTAATAAAGATTGGTAATGAGTGTTGAATCCTATTAAATAGCAGATAAAAGACTAAGATAAGTGGGAGGTTTAAGGCTTCAAAACAGAATGTGAAATTTATAAGCCACAACAGTGTGAAATTTACATATTTAAAAGACTGAGCTTGGGAACAGGGAAGAGAAAAACAGTTGGGAGACTTCAAGTATGTGGATTTATAAAGCTAAGGTCAAAGGATATTTTAAAATCATAAATCAGGTTGTGTGCATGCTAAGTCATTTCAGGCATGTCCAACTGTTCATGAACCTATGGACTAGAGCCTACCAGGTTCCTCTGTCCATGGGATTCTCCAGGCAAGAATACTGGAGTGGGGTGCCATGCCCTCCTGCAGGGGATCTACCTGACCAGGGATCGAACCCAAGTCTCTTATGTCTCCTGCACTGGCAGGCGAGTACTTTACCACTAGTGCTACCTGGGAAGCCCAAATCGGGTTACATAAGTATTAGTATGCTTAAATAGCATAAAGATAAACATTAAGAAAATATTATACTCAATAAAATTGAGAGGGGAAGTTAAATTGCTTTAGAAGAACAAGAGAGAAAAAAAGAATTAAGGTTCTATATAAACTTATGGTTATAGCGTAACCTTGCAAACAAAAAAAAATCTAAATTATCAGAAGAAATACAAAGAAAACAAAGACCATTAAATAGAAAATGTATGTATCAGAGAACATAACCTATCATGGCAGAACTAAAGTCAAGTGTCTCACATCAAGATATGTAGATAATTATAAACAGACCGAACATTGCATTAAACCACAGGAGTTGCCAACTGGATCAAAAGGCAAAAATGTAACATATGCTGGCACAAGAGATGTCAGATCCCTCAGTGGAAGTGGATATCAAAGACATAAGTCTAGAAATGGGGAGAGCAGTCAAAATGCTACAACAGTTTTGTACAGGAGAGATGATGAAATCTTGACTGAGATAGAGAGAGGATCTCAGGAGGCAGGAGTATCCGAAAGCAGAAGAATTTTTTAAAATTAATTTGTTTATTTATATTGGAGGATAATAACAATATTGTGGTGGTTTTGCCATTGATCAGGATGAATCGGCCATAGGTATACATGTGTCCCCTCCATCCTGAACCCCCGTGCTACCTTCCTCCCCACCCTATCCCTCTAGGTTGTCCCAGAGCACCGGCTCTGGGTGCCCTGCTTCATGCATCGAACTCACCGACTGGATGTGGTATTGAGAGAGAGGGAAAGTGCTTCCTTGGTTTCTCACCGGATCACCATCAGCTGAGACATGGAAAATTAGATGTATAAAGATTTTGAAGAGAACGATGGTCCATTTATCTTGCTTCTCTTGAGTTGGATGAATCTATGGGCTGTGTAAGTAGATGTGCTGATAATCTAAACTCACTGGATAGATCTGGGAGGAAGGTATTCATTTGGCACTTTCCCCAGTGCAAGGAATAGAAGAAAGCTCATGTGTCGTGTATGAACTACATATTAAAGACAAACATGAACTGTAGAACTGTTCCTGGAGTTCTGCATAGAAGGAGGGTGATATTATAATGAAGATGGTAAATGGGAAAAAAAGAATCTCATTCTCCTTCCTCATATAGAAGAACTGAGTTTCTTAATTGGTCGCCACATTTAATAGGTTTTTGCAACACACATTTGTTTTTAAATATGCTAATAAGTTAAAAATTTTCTAATGTCTATGATAATCTGATTCCAATGGAAAGCTCTTATTTCTATTATTTTATAGTAAAACAATCTGTCAAGCACAGCAAATTACTGCCATAACTGTTGTAAATACACAGAACACACTTATGTTCTATTGCATGTGTTTATTTGTTGTTAACAGTTTGATTTTTCTAATTTATTTCCTGTCAGATTCATATTTTGAAATGATTTTATAATTGTTCTTGAATTCAAAACCACTGCAATGCCTATTAATGATACAATGGAGTTAAGTCAAATATATCCTCAAAACATTCTGACTGAACATCTCACTTTTCCTATTATTTATGACCAAAAAATTCCATATCATTACAGCCATGAGTCTCCTCCATAAGGAACATTCCACACAAGTTAATTTAACATTTCAAGTTGTTAAAATCACTTTGCTTTTGGCTTCATAAGTTAAAATGCTACCCGAAGCACGCTGTAATTATGTAGGAATGCACAGCTTGTCAAATATCATAGATTTTAAGCTCCCAATCAATTGAAATAAAGCATAGTCCATGAAAGTCTTTGCCTGACTGATGTTCCTTGTTGTTGAGAGGTGACACTCTAAGAAAAGATCCTCCTTTTTTCTCGGTGAGACAGAAGAAGAGAATAATAAAAAAGGGAGGCAATGCGAGGGGAGTGAAGAAAGGTTGGTTAGATCCAGGCAGATAGAGTCAGGTAGGAAGGAAGAAGAAAAGACACTTTTTTTGACTTCCTTGTTAATAAATACTTTTGGGAGTTGACCCTGGGTTTCTGTGAGGTATTGGTTCTAGGACCCCCTTGGAAACCAAAATCCTGGGGATGCTCAAGTCCCTTATATAAAATGGTGTATGTAACTTACATACTTTTAATCATCTCTAGATTACTTATGGTACCCAATACAATGTAAATGCTATGTAAACACTTGCAGGTATGTGGCAAATTCAAATTTTGCTTTTTAGAAATTTTGGTATGTTTTTCAAATATTTCTGACCTGGGGTGGATTAAATTCACAGATGCAGGACCTCAGACATGAAGGGCTCACTGTTCTATGGGAAGGTTTGAAGACACAGATTTAAAGCAGCATGTACTTTCTGGCTGGGTTGAAACTGAAGTGGGGATGGGACCAGAAGGAGACAAAGAAGGGAACCAAAGTCCTAGAGGAAAGTTACAGAGAAATATAGGATACAGGTTAGGAAACTGAAGTGCTAGCTCATTGCATTGCTGAAAGGACAGGAATGGGGAAAAGTGGTTACAGTGTAGTGGGATCACACACAAGAAGGAAATTCTGAGTGGCATGTTTGTGGGAACATTGAAGAGATCATCTCCTTTTGTTCTTTTTTTCTTTATTGTCTTTCCTGCTAGCTTTTTTTTTTCCTTTTCTTAAACATTATTGGAGGATAGTTGTTTTACCATGTTCTGTTGGTTTCTACATACAGCAGAGTGAATCAATCGTACATACATATCCCCTCCTTTTCGATTTCCTTCCCATTGAGGTCACCAGAGCACGGAGCAGGGTTCCCTGTGCTATTCAGCAGGTTCTCATTAGTTACCTGGTTTATATTGTTCAGTTGCCAAGTCATGTCTGACTCTTTGTGACCCCACAGACTGTAGCACGCCAGGCTTCCCTGTCCCTCACCATCGGAATTTGTCCAAGTTCACATCCATTGAATCAGTGATGCCATCCAACCATCTCATCCTCTGTCGCCCTCTTCGCCTTCTGCCTTCAATCTTTCCCAGCATCGGGGTCTTTTCCAATGAGTCAGCTGTTCGCATCAAGTGGCCAAAGTATTGGAGCTTCAGCTTCAGCATCATTCCTTTCAATGAATATTCAGGGTTAAATTCATAACATCAGGGTTAAATTCATAACATCAATTTCCTACTAACTTCTAGCTTTTTGCTTCAGTCATAGTCCTTCCCATCCCCTCCCTCCCTCTTTACCCTTCTGCCTCCTGTCTGCTGCCTTGCTGTCTCCAGTTGCCCTCTGACCTCTACACTCACCTGTATCACCTCTGATATATACACTTGCCTCTTACCTTTTAAACATGTTTTCTTTCCCCCAAAGTCCTGCCAAAAAAATTAACCCTCACATTAATAGCCAAATGTATTTGAAAGTGTTCATGTTTCCTTCATGTTCTTAACATCAGGAAGGAAAATGAGAGCCCATTGTATGTACTGGCTTTATCTTTTCAGTATTTATTAAAGGCATGATATTACAACAAGAGAGCCATATCATTGAATTTTAACTATGTACAATGTTAGTTTTGTGAGAATTCGTAAGTTCATAAGATGCTGACTTTTGTGGGGAGAATCTGATGTGTGTCAAGTGGTTTGTATTTACACCCAGTACCAATCAGTGATTCATTGATGCTTACACTGCTTTAGGGGAAAAAAAAAAAAAGATCGGCAAGCATGAATTTCTTTTAGTGAATTAGATTTTGCAGCAGGACAGTATTGTCTCAGAATACCAATGTGTGCAGAACAACTGGATGTATGTATCTATTTTGCATGTAACACTAAAGGCACTTTGTGTGATTGCAACCTGAATTAGAAGTAGCTTATATTAGTGCCTGGAGTAAAGAACAAAGAAAAGATAATCAATGTGACAATGTCCAGAATTATAGTCTGGATTCTGCCACTAATGAGGTTTGTGCCTTTTGTTACACTAAATCCTTGAGCCTCAATTTCCTCATTTGCTAAAACCTGAGAGGATGATGTTAGATGTGCAATGCTTCTTTTAGCTCCCCATCACCATGTTCCTTTCTAAAGGATGCTTTGAAAGTTATCATCATGCTCATTTCCTTCCTAAAGCTCAGTATGCTTTTAAAAGAAAATGACCCCATGAAATGTCAGGGCATCTTAAAAATGAATGCCATCTTGGAACTTAAACATGTTCTGTGTCTAAATTATTTAAATACACTCTAAATACGGGATGTACATTTCTTAGCCTAGAAGCACTATCCCTAAAGTGGGAACGATATCCTACGTTTTGATCTGAATATTATATATTCTAATTGCATTTTCTGGAACAAATGCAAAAATATATATATATCTCACATAGATTGAACTCTGAAGATGAGACACCTAAAAAAGATGTTAATTTATATAACACATTGTGAGGTTTAGTTTCAGAGTAGCTGAATGAAAAGAGAGTAAAGCTATAGGCATTTGATACAGTCTTGTTTAGGACATCCTCTGAGACAGCTGGTGGGTTAGGTGCTGAGGGTCATGAAAGAATGAGACAGTTCCACACTCTAGCCAAGGATGCTGAGAGTCACAGTCAGATCCATAGATCCAGGGGTGGCAGAGAGTGGGTGGTGGATGTACTGGGTCGAGCTTAGGTGTGATGTCACATTCATCACATAAGGCTATGTCTCCCTTCAGTTCAGTTAGAAAAGAAGAGAAAGTATATTCCTAGAGCCAAGAAGTGTAGGGCCAGAGGAGAAGTCATGGCAGGCAGATGATAGAGCATGGGCAAAAGCCCAGATGTGAAAGGAGTGTCATGAGTTTGGAGAAACAGAGAGGTTTTATATGCCTAGAGAATAATAAAGGCAGAGAGAGAAGAGAAGAAGGCCATTTCAGTGGCAAGAGAGGAAGGGAGGGAGATAGCAAGGGGGCATAAGACAGATGCCTTGTATGCTTTATTCAGGAACTTAGAATTTACCCTGCATGCATCAAGAAAGGACAAAAAAATATCAGTGGGTCCCTTTTAGCAGTAGAGTGGACTTTTGGACTCGGGGGGAGAGGGAGAGGGTGGGATGAGATGGGAGAATGGCATTGAAACATGTATACTATCATATAAGAAACGAATCGCCAGTCTATGTCCGATGCAGGATGCAGGATGCAGGATGCTTGGGGCTGGTCCATGGGGAGGACCCAGAGAGATGTTATGGGGTGGGAGGTGGGAGGGGATTCATGTTTGGGAACGCATGTACACTCGTGGTGGATTCATGTCAATGTATGGCAAAACCAATACAGTATTGTAAAGTGAACTAAAGTTAAAATAAAAATTAAAAAAAAAAAAAGCTCAACATTCAGAAAACGAAAAAGAAAAAATAGTATGGAGGATAATGTGGTGGGGTGAGGGAAAGAAGCCGAACACCAGTCAGGAAGCCATTGCAAAAGTCTTTTGAAAACATGATGAGCTACGTGTGTATTAGGTTCTTCAGAGAAACAGAGCACTACAGAAAAGAATTTAAGACATGGAGTCACGAGATTGTGGGGGCTGGGAAGTCTGAAATTTATAGAGCAGTCTGGAAGGCTGGAAATTCAGGTAGGCATTGGCATTGCAGCCTGTTGTCTAAAATCCGCTAGGGCAGGCCAGGACATGCATGCAGGGTGTTGCAGTCTTGAGGCTGAACTCTGTTTTCTTCAGGAAATCTCTGTGTTTGTTTCTTAAGGCCTTTAACTGATTGGATGAATCTCACTCACATCATGGAGGTTAATCTGCATCACTTAAATATTGACTTAAATATTACTCATTGCTAAAAATACTTTGACAGTAATATCTAAACTGGTGTTTGATCAAAATGGACACCATAGTCTAGCCAAATTGGCACCTGCCGTTAGCCATCATAACTTGTCACTATTATTAATCTTGTATATTACTTTATTCTGAATCATGATTCGGGTTTGCAGCTGCTGTGATTCATTCTCTCTCTGTCTCACTTCCTCCTCTTATTAATTCAGAAAACAAAATTAGGTTAGCACCAAAAAATGCAAAATGAAATTATAACTGAGCAGTATTTTTTATAGGTTGTTATCAGCAGAATATGAAACTAGTCTGACTATTAAAGCAGTGAAACAGAGCATTTCATTGAATGAGAAATGCAGTAACAGCAACAAAGATCCCACAATGATCTAGGAAACCTACAGTCCCCCTCCTCTGTTGCCTTGTCAGCTCAGGAGCGCTGGCCTTTAATATCTATAGCCTCCACATGAAGCCTGTGCTAGAATGGGCTATGATCAGTTTATAGGAAACTGAACATAGTCTATGCCCTTAAAATGTGTCTTCTCCAGAGCATCTCTGAACAGATTGTATGTAATTGTTTAAAGGCTCAGAAAGCACTCCCAACATCAGGAAAGCCACAGGTCTGTGGAGAGTCTTTGCAAGCTTAAGTCTGAGATTCTTTCTAAACTCTTTATTTATTTATGGCTGTGCTGGGTTTTTGCTGCGCAGGCTTGTCTTTAGTTTCAGCGAGTGGGGGCTCGTCTCCTGTTGTGATATGCAGGCTTCTCATTGCAGCGGCTTGTGTCCTTGCAGAGCGTGGGCTCCAGGGCCTGTGGGCTCAGTGGTTGCGTGTCCCAGGCTCTTAGCCACAGGCTCTGTAGTTGTGGTGTGTGGGCTCAGCTGCTCCGCAGCATGTGGGATCATCCCCAACCAGGGATTGAACCTGTGTCTCCTGCCCTGACAGGCAGATTCTTTATCACTGAGCCAGCAAGGAAGCCCTCTTTCTAAACTCTTGAAAGAATGTCATTCTTAAGAGGCAAATGTTGTTCTCTAGAAATCAGTTTCTTACTTGGGAGCAGAACCTGTATTTATTTGGACTAAAAGACTATCATTTAACAGATCAAATGATTTTAGTAACAGTTCAGTTCAGTTCAGTTGCTCAGTCGTGTCCGACTCTTTGCGACCCCACGAATTGCAGCACGCCAGGCCTCTCTGTCCATCACCAACTCCTGGAGTTCACTCAAGCTCACGTCCATCGAGTCAGTGATGCCATCCAGCCATCTCATCCTCTGTCGTCCCCTTCTCCTCCTGCCCCCAATCCCTCCCAGCATCAGGGTCTATTCCAATGAGTGTATAAAATATACTTTAAAGCATCACTCATCTCCCCTTTGGAGGTCTTTTTTTCTTCTTTTGAAAATCCGTGTGGTGATCCTTGCTTCAATCTTGACCTTCCTGGCTTCATCCTTGTCCCAAACTGCTGGCCTCCATCCCATATTTAATGTTCTATATCCAATTTCTGCACAGCTAAGCTAAAAAAGCAAGGAAATTAATATGTGAGAATAGGTTATTGAGTAGGTCAGCACAGGTCGGTGTGCCTTATATTTAAAAATGCTGTGACCACTGATGTGAAATTAATGGGAGAAGTTTGGAGTTTCAAAAGAAATCTGATGGGGAGGGGCGATGGGATTTTTTGTTGTGGTTCTTTTTGATATTCTTCAAACCACACTCTGGTATATAAATAATTTCAACTATAAATTTCCATTTTTAAGGTTCAATCCCACCCAGCTTCCCTGGTGGCTCAGATGGTAAAGAATTTGCCTGCAATGCTGGAGACTTGGGTTCAATCCCTGGGTTGGGAAGATCCCCTGGAGAAGGGAATGGCTACCCACTCCAGTATTCTAGCCTGCAGAACTGCATGGACTCGACAATCCATGGGGTCACAAAGAGTCAGACACGATAGAGTGACTTTCACTTTCCCATCTTGATAAAATGTGTGTTTCACATAAGCGAATTTCACATATGAAAGTATACTTTCTGTTGGGATTGACATGTACACACACATATATTTAAAATATATAACCAGCAAGGATGTACTTCATAGCACAGGGAACTCAGCTCAATATTCTATAATAACTTAAATTGGAAAAGAACTTGAAAAAGAATGGATACTTGTATGGGTATAACTGAATCACTTTGCTGTACCCATGCAGTGAACACATCATCATTAATCAACTATACTCCAATATGAAATAAAAATTAAAACAAATGCAAAAACACACTTCCTAGATGACCAGATTCTAAACTTAATCTGAATTCCCCTCCTACAACTGAGACAAGTGCAACGTTATGAACCACCTGGAAAATAAAGCCACAGTAGTTATGGAGAGTGGCTCAGCTGAAGAAGCTTAATCAGCTGCTGGGAAATGGGGAAAAGAATTTCAGATTGTTACCAAAATTTAGGAGAAAGAAGCAGGCTTCACGTGCTGGAGTTTGTGGCAAGGGAATGTCCGTGGAGTTGGATGTAAGTTGGTCCCTGGTGAGTGAGGGCAGTTCTGAGCAACTTCCTGAAAGGAAGGTGTCTTCCTCTGATTATTGTAGGTTACCTCTGTGTGCCCCGTGGGAGGCTCAGAGGAGGTAGACCGTTTTCAGTGGACTCACCTTTATTTCATTCACTCTTTGTCTTCATAGTCACTTCTTTTATTTATTTATTTATTTATTTTTTTTTGGGGGGGGGACTATAATTGCTTTACAATATTGTGTTAGTTTCTGCTGTACAATGAAGCAAATCAGGTCTCTGTATACAAATATCCCCTCCTTCTTGAGGGTTCCTCCCACTCCCACCTCCATCCTACCCCTCTAGGTCATCACAGAGAACCAAGCCAAGCTCCCCACGCTGTACAACAGGTTCCACTAACTAGCTATTTTACACACAGTAGTGTGTATATATATATCAATGCAACTCTCTCAATTCATTCCACCCTCTCCTTGCTGCCCTGTGTCCACATGTCAATTCTCTACGTCTATATCTCTATCCTGCCCTAGAACTAGGTTCATCTGTACCACTATTTAAAGATTTCACAGAAATGCATTAACCAGTGATATTTGCTTTCCTCTTTCTGACTCACCTCACTCTGTAGGACAGTCACTTTTTTTTGTTGTTGAAATTTTTATTTTAACTTTAGTTTACTTTACATTGCTGTATTGCTTTTGCCAAACATTGACATGAATTCACC
>SJYQ01002562.1:772330-788888 GCA_006410935.1 Redunca redunca | reverse complement strand
GAATATTCTTTTATAATACAGGTAGGTTGTACAGTGAAAATGATTTTATTCTTGATATTGGTGATTTGTAAAAACTATAATTTTTACTCTCTCAGTTTGAAGTTATAAGATTAATAGGACTCAATGAAAGTCTTAAGATAATTCATATTTATTGTGCAAGATTAAAATTTTTCCTAGCTTTAATATGTTTTTCAATAATTATAATTTAAACTAAATCTGAGAACACCCCAAGTTTTCTAGCACTTTTACAGTTTATGGATGAGAGATGAGATGCAGAACAAAGGGCTTAATCAGACAAGGTACCTGGTCGATACAACGTCTAGATTTGAAACTTCCCACTTATATGTCCTAACATTAAATCACACTTAGTAAAATCTTTAGATAATTATTTTTTGTAAAATTTGAAACTTGATATATATTCTTCAGGGGTTATTAATGCAGTTATACTTTTTATTCAAACATATTTCACAGTGGGTGGCTATGGGCTCAGGGTCACAGCCAAGACCAGGCCACAGTGAATTCAGAGGTGGGACTCTTGTGGACATTGCCCCCACAATTTTTTTTAATTCTAGTTATATAAATATCTCCTTAATTGAAAATTTTCAGGTAAAAATATAGAAACATTTTCTAATTATTATCTTCCACACACACACACATACATTCTATTTTTTGTGAATCCTGTGATCCTTCTGATCTTTGCAGCCACCTGCCCATCTTTTGATGCTTGTAATGTGGCAATTAACCAGCAGCTTCTTAATGACCTAATTAAACCATAATGATTGAGGTACAAGGCATTTCCTGGGGATTAATGGCCAACTGAGAAGAGTTGATGGCCCATGGCATAACTGAGAGCCATTAACCCCAACCAGCCATTAAACCTGTGAAAACAGTATACAGAGGTTATTATTATAAACTAGAAAACAATGAAGTATGGTATATATACATGCATTGAAATTATACTTGCCAAATATTTGAACTGCTCTGAAATAGTTACTCAACCTTTGAAACCTACTTCCAATAATGTACAGATATTTAATGAAATAAATAAGCACTTCTTCAGTTGCAAATTATAGAAGACAGATAGTCCTGGGTTAATTCAACAAGACAAAATTCGTACCTTCTGAGACCTGAGGTCAGGAAGTAGTTGGGATTCAGGAATGATGGGAACTGGAATTTAGAAGGATATGTGGAATCCACACAGCATTCTGTGTCTCTTTGCCTTCTCCTCCTCTCTCTAAATGTGTATTTTGTTCTCTGTCTTAGCATATTAGCTTCCTTTGCTTCAAAGACTCACAAAGAAAGAAAGCTGCCCACAGTGCTTTTGTAACATTTTACATATTTAATCACTCAAAGAGATTGTTTCTAAATTCCAAATACACACTTCTAAATTAGGGAATTTGGACTGTATTGGCTCAGGGAACTAATGATGGTTTAATTAATAGTACTTCTATGTATTTCTGTATGTGTGTATGATTTACTGAAAAAAAGAATAGACAGCAAATAATTGCACCAAAAATGCTGACTGAATTTTGACACTAGAAACATAAATTAAAACTACAATGAGGTATGACTGCTTACTTATTAGGATAGTTAAAATGAAAAAGATTAACTCTACCAAGAGTTGGTAGAAACTGGAATTCTCATAAACTGCTGGGGGGAATTTAAAAGGTTAAAAAGCACTTGAGAAAACAGCTTTACAGCTTCTTAAATAGTTAAATACACACTTACTGTATGATCCAGCCATTCTACTTCTAGGTATTCACTCCAAAAGTGAAAACATATCCACATAAAGATCTATACATGAAAGCTTGTAACAACTTTATTTACAATAACCACTATATGAAAGCAATCCAAATATCCATCAACATTGAACATCATATATGAATCTCAAATTAATAACTCTGCAAAAATAAGCCAAATAAGAGTACTCAAGTGTGTGATTCTGTTCATTTAAAATTCAGGAAGGAAAACACAGATTAACCTATATTAACAGAAAATAGATCAGAGGTGTGTGGGTTTGGTAGGTGGGAGGGAGAGACCAAAGGGAAATGGGGAAACTTTGCAGTTCATTATCTTGACTGTGGTTCTGATCTCATAGATATATTTTTCTGTCATAACTTGTCAAGTGCCTGTGTGCATGCTCAGTCGTGTCTGACTCTGCAACCCTGTGGACTTTAGCCCATCAGGTTCCTCTCTCCAGGGGATTTCCCAGGCAAGAATACTGGAATCAGTTGCCATTCCTTCTTCCAGGAGATCTTCCTGATTCAGGGCTTGAACCCAGATCTTCTGCTTTGGCAGGTGGATTCTTTACCACTGAGTCACCTAGGAAACCCAACTTGTCAAGTAGTACAAAATCTGCCTGCCAGTGTAGGAGCCACAGGAGATGTTTTGATCTCTAAGTTGAGAAGATCCCTGGGAGGAGAAAATGGCAACCCATTCAAGTATTCTTGCCTGGAAAATCACATGGATGGGGGCAAGGGGTGGGCTCTATAGTCCATGGGATCACAGAGTCAGATACAGCTGAAGCAACTGAGCATGAGACACATCAAATATGTACAGTTTATTGTAAGTCAGTTATATCTCAGTAAAGCTATTTCAAAATTTGCTATTCTATGCCTACCACAGAGGCAGAGAAAATCATGACAGAATAACAACTTATCAAGTGAACAGTTGTATTATCTTAATCTTTTATGTGCAAGATGTTTAAGGACTAATAAAGGGAGTTAAGTACAGGCCTCACTTGTAAGGACTTGTCTTCAGTTTAGTTCAGTTCAGTCGCTCAGTCGTGTCTGACTCTTTGCAACCCCATGAACCGCAGCACGCCAGGCCTCCCTGTCCATCACCAACTCCCGGAGTTCACTCAGACTCACATCCATCGAGTCACTGGTGCCATCCAACCATCTCATCCTGTTGTCTCCTTCTCCTCCCTCCTTCAATCTTTCCCAGCATCAGGGTCTTTTCTAATGAGTCAGCTCTTCGCATCAGGTGGCCAAAGTATTGGAGTTTCAGCTTCAACATCAGTCCTTCCAATGAACACACAGGACTGATCTCCTTTAGGATGGACCGGTTCTTACTTATAAGGCATCTATAATCTGCCTACTGAAGGAAATAAGACAATTACTTTTTATTAAAAGAGAGGAAATAAGACAAAAATTATGTGTTAGAAGGGAGGTATAATATAGCTGGAAACTGTTTTAAAGCAAGGGGAGATCATTTCCAATTAAGAATTTAAGAAAGACTGCATAAAAGAAAGGTATTTGAAGTGAGACTGAGTACATACAGAATTCAAGCAAGCATAGGATGCTTAGACCCACATGAGCAGGGACTTAGAGGCAAGAAAATGTGGCCTGTTATTTAATAACACTAAAACATCCAGTTTTGCTATAGCATAACGTGAGCTGCAAGCAGTAATAAAAAAAAAAGCAGAAAGGTGAGTTGAAGATTATACTGTTCAAACTCTTAAATGTAGCAGTTAGGATTATATTTAATTTGGGTTTTTCCACTGTCAAGTAAAATGTAATAGGTTGAAGCAATCATTTCAACTAAAAGATATAAGTGAATTACCAAAATCATACTTAAGACACTGTAGAATCATGGAACAAAGTAAGACTACATGTATTAAATTCTAGAGAGAACAGCTATCCTTGGGTGAATCAAGATTATTCACTGGATTTCCCACCCGCCCCCGGAGGAATATTATGAGATTGGAGATCCACAGCTAGAGGCAGAAGGACTCTGGTAGGGAAAATGGAAACCAGGAGAGCTTTTGGGACGTGTCTGGTATGGCAGATTGAAATCTAGAGAAACCCCGAACTGCAAATTTACTGAATGCTCTGGTAGTACAGAAAGCTGGGGGCTAGTCAGAGGGCAGAGTGAAGTAACATCCAGTCACAGTGCTTTGGCTTCAAGGTTATTCTAAAGGAAGCGGGTTGCAAAAAATTCGCTGAAGCTCTCTTTGCCAGATTTTGAATCTGTGTAAAATGAGAAGCTAGATAGTTGAGCTCAAAACTTCCAAAAGGAAATCTTTCAGGGAAGAGGCAGAGATTTGCCAGTATGTCAACCAGATGCCAGGGAAAGGGACTTCCCTGATGGTCCAGTGGCTAGGACCCCATGTTTCCAATGCAGGAGGTCTGGTTTCGATCTCTGGCCAGGGAACTAGATCCCATGTGCTGCAATGAAGATCAAAGCTCCTGGGTGTTACAACTAAGACCTGACACAGCCAAATAAATATTAAAAAAAAAAAAAAAAAGAAAAATGCCAGGGAAGGCTATAGTGACAAAAAGAAGGACAAGAGAGATAGCAACTCATGGTGCTTAGAAGTGCCACTAGAAAGTACAAACGGTGCCAAACAGCATAAAATTTGCGCTTGAGACATTTGTGGACTGTGATTCACTAAAGGGGAATCTCAGGTCCAAAACAGATATATTCGTTAAAATTGTAAATGACTCTTCAAACTATCTGCTTAGGAAAGGAAGGGCTTATCCTTAGCCATTACTTTAGTGTCTACTGCTCTTTTATAAGCAGTGACTAAAATATAATTTTTAAAAAGTTAAAACATGAGATGGGTTAGGAAAATGTGACTATAAATGAAGAGAAAGATCACAGTAGAAGCACACCTGAAAATTATCCAGTTGTTGGAAACAGTAGTCAAAGTTTTTAAAATAATTAATATAAAAATGTTTCAGTAACTAAAGGAATGACAAACCAAGTGAATGAAGAATTGGAGAATTTCAATAGAGAATTGGAATCATATTAAAAAAAAAAAAACAAGTGGGTATTCTAGAACAGAGGTAACACACATTTTTTGTAAAGTGTCCAGTAGTAAATACTTTGGGTTTTGTGGGCCATGTAATTTCTGTCACAAGTATTTAACTCCACTGCTATAGTGTGGGGGGAAAAAAAAACCACAAATGATACATAATCAAGTGGATGTAGCTGAATTTCAATAAAACTTTCTTTACAAAAATAGGTCTTGGGTTGTATATGGCCCACGGGATGTATGTAGTTTTGCCAATGTTGTTGTAGAATTGAAAAAATACACTATTTAAGAGGTTATTGATGGCCTTGCCATGAAATTGAACACTCAGAAGACTAGCTTAGTGAACTGAGAGTAGTACAATATCCAAACTAACAGAGTAAAAAAGTGAACAGAGCAGTATGTAAGAGATATGCAAGATAGAGTCAACTTGACTAGTATGCATGAAGTACCTTTATGAAAAGGAAACTAGTGAAATTACAGCTGACTTAAACAGTAACTATGGAAGCCAAACCAAGTGAAACATCTGTTGGTATGGAGAAAACAATACTGCCAATCCAGAATTTATCCAAGCAAAAATATTGTTCAAAATTAAAGATATTTTCAAACAAAGTATGAATACTAGTAGACAATACAGGAAATACTAAAGTTCCTGAGACTGAAAGAAAGCATCAGAAGCCAAAGCAAGAAACCACAGAAAAACAAAGAACCTTGGCAATCATAAATCTGTAGATACATATTAAAAACACTGACTACCAAAATAAGATTAATAATGATATGTTTTGCAGTTTCTAACATTTGCAGAAGATTAGTATATGATAAGAATAGCACAAAGGGCAGAAGAATGGTTAAAGGCACCGATCTATTGAAATGTAAGTGATAAAAGTCCAAATTTAATGTAGAGTCTAATGGATTCAGCATGCTATCCTTCATATTCTCCAATTTTTTTCCTCCTTGAAATGGGCTGCCTCTGTGATATGGCAGAGCACATCTGCCGTATTAAGAAATGGAACTTATTTCCCTTCTAACTGAACCTGATCTGGCTTTGTAACTGATTTTTGGTGGTACAAATGGTGCTTCTGAACCTAATTTCTAGGAGAACTGGTAGATCCTATGTCCTGCTTCTTGAGGCTCAAGACACAGGGAAAGTCAAAATGAAGGAGTAGTAACAGGATCTGATGAGCTAACAACTGCCAGGAAGCACTAAATGCTTGTTAAGTTCCTGGGCTATCTTGGGCATGCCAACTCAGTCGGGCCCTCAGTTCAGTCGCTCAGTTGTGTCCATTTCATTTCAACCCCGTGGACTACAGCCCTCCAGTGCTTTGCTGTCCATCAACAACTCCTGGAGCTGGCTCAAACTTAGGTCCATTGAGTCAGTGATGCCATCCAACCATCTCCTTCTCTATCATCCCCTTCTCCTCCCACCTTCAATCTTTCCCAGGATCAGGGTCTTTTCTAATGAGTCACTTCTTCGCAGCAGGTGGTCAAAGTATTGTAGCTTCTGCTTTAGCATCACTTCTTTCAATGAACATTCAGGATTGATTTCCTTTAGAATGAACTGGTTTGATCTCCTTGCAGTCCAAAGGGACTCTGAAGAGCCTTCTCCAACACCACAGTTCAAAAGCATCAGTTCTTCAGTGCTCAGCTTTCTTTGTAGTCCAACTCTCACATCCATACATGACTAATGGAAAACCCATCTCTTTGACTAGACAGACCATTGATGGCAAAGTAATATCTCTGCTTTTTAATATGCTGTCTAGGTTGGTCATAGCTTTTCTTACAAAAAGAAGAAAAGGTTGGTCTTTTAATTTCATGGCTGCAGTCACCATCTGCAGTGATTTTGGAGCCCAAGAAAATAAAGTCTGTCACTGTTTCCTATGTTTCCCCATTTATTTGCCATGAAGTGATGGGACTGGATGCCATGATCTTAGTTATGAATGTTGACTTTCAAGCAAGCTTTTCACCCTCCTCTTTCACTTTCATCAAGAGGCTCTTCAGTTCCTCTTCACTTTCTGCCTTAAGGGTGGTGTCATCTGCATATTTAAGGTTATTGATATTTCTCCCAGCAATCCTGACTCCAGCTTGTGCTTCATCTAGCCCGGCATTTCACATGATGTACTCTGCATTAAAATTAAATACGCAGGATGACAATATATAGCCCTGAAGTATTCCTTTCCTGATTTGGAACCAGTCTGTTGTTCCATGTCCGGTTCTAACTGTTGCTTCTTGACCTGCATATAGGATTCTCAAGAGGCAGGTAAGGTGGTCTGGTAGTCTCATCTCGTGAAGAATTTGCGACAGGCTGTGTGGTAGTTTGGACATTCTTTGGCATTGCCTTTCTTTGGGATTGGAATGAAAACTGACCTTTTCCAGTCCTGTGATCACTGCTGAGTTTTCCAAATTTGCTAGCATATTGACTGCAGCACTTTCACAGCACCAGCTTTTAGGATTTGAAATAGCTCAACTGGAATTCCATCACCTTCACTAGCTTTGTTCGCAGTGATGCTTCCTAAGGCCCACTTGACTTTGCATTCCAAGAGGACTGGCTCTAGGTGAATGATCACACCATCGTGGTTACTTGGGTCATTAAGATCTTTTTCGTATAGTTCGTCTCAGTATTCTTGCCATCTCTTAATATCTTCTGCTTCTGTTAAGTCCCTAACATTTCGATCCTTTATTGTACTCATCTTTATAGGAAATATTCCCTTAGTATCTCTAATTTTCATGAAGAGATTTCCAGTCTTTCACATTCTATTATTCTCCTCTATTTCATTGCATTGACCACTGAGGAAGGCTTTCTTATCTCTCCTTGCTATTGTTTGGAACTCTGCACTCAGATGGGTATATCTTTCCTTTGCCCCTTTGCCTTTAGCTTCTCTTCTTTTCTCAGCTATTTGTGAGGCCTCCTCAGACAACCATTTTGCTTTTTTGCATTTCTTTTTCTTGGGGATAGTCTTGATCACTGGACTAGATCTTGCCTCCTATACAGTGTCACAAACCTCCATCCATAGTTCTTCAGGCACTCTGTCTATCAGATCTAATCCCTTGAATCTGTTTCTCACTTCCACTGTATATTGTAAGGGATTTGATTTAGGTCATACCTGAATGGTCTAGTGGTTTTCCCTACTTTCTTCAATTGAAGTCTGAATCTGGCAGTAAGGAGTTCATGATCTGAGCCACAGTCAGCTCCTGGTCTTGTTTTTGCTGACTGTATAGAGCTTCTCTATCTTTGGCTGCAAAAAAATACAATCAATCTGATTTTGTATTGGCCATCTGGTGATGTCCATGTGTAGAGTCTTCTCTTGTGTTGTTGGCAGTGTGTTTGCTATGATCAGTGCATTTTCTTGGCAAAACTCTGTTAGCCTTTGCCCTGCTTCATTTTGTACTCCAAGGCCAAACCAGCCTGTTACTCCAGGTATCTCTTGACTTCCTACTTTTGCATTCCAGTCCCCTATAGAAAAAGTCATCTTTTTTAGGTGTGTGTTCTAGAAGGTCTTGTTAGTCCTCATAGAACCATCCAACTTCAGCTTCTCCAGCATTAGTGGTTGGGGTATAGACTTGGATCACTGTCATATTGAATGGTTTGCCTTGGAAATGAACAGAGATCATTCTGTTATTTTTGAGATTGCATCCATGTATTGCATTTTCAATATGAGGGCTTATCCATTTCTTCTAAGAGATTCTTGCCCAAGGTAGTAGATATAATGGTCATCTGAATGAAATTCACTCATTTCCTTCTATTTTAGTTCACTGATTCCTAGAAGGTGGATGTTTACTCTTGCCATCTCCTGTTTGCCCACTTCTAGTTTACCTTGATTCATGGATCTGACATTCCAGGTTCGTATGCAGTACTGTACTTTATAGCATCGGACTTTACTTCCATCACCAGTCACATCCACAGCTGGGCATTGTTTTCACTTTGGCTCTGTCACTTCATTCTTTCTGGAGTTATTTCTCCACTCTTCTCCAGTAGCATATTTGGCACCTTCCAACCTGGGGAATTCATCTTTCAGTGTCCTATCTTTTTGCCTTTTCATACTGTTCATGGGGTTCTCAAGGCAAGAATACAAAAGTGGTTTGCCATTTCCTTCTCCAGTGGGCCATATTCTGTCAGATTCTCTCCACCATGACCCATCCGTCTTGGGTGGCCCTATACAGCATGGATCATAGTTTCATTGAGTTAGACTAGGCTATTATCCATGTGATCAGTTTGGTTAGTTTTCTGTGATTATGGTTTTCATTCTGTCTGCCCTTTGATGTATGAGGTTAAGATGCTTGTGGAAACTTGCTGATCAGAGAGACTGACTGTGGGGGAATCTGGGTCTTATTCTGATGGTGCCATTACCACCATACCCCTACCATAGTCTGGCCTCAGGCCAAACAACAGAGAGGAAACACAGACCCGGTCATCAACAGTTGGGCCCTAGGTGACTGAAATCCTAGCTGGTACTGCATGGAGCACAGCTGTGCAACTGGACATAGCTAATCTGTATTACATCACTAGGGTTGTCATAAAAAGTAAGATGGATTAGGTGGCTTTAAAAACAAATTTATTTTCTAATTCTGAAGACTAGATGTACAGCATCAAGAATGGGCAAGAATGGTTTCTTCTGCTCCTTGCTTCTCTTCCTTGTCTTGTAGATGGTGGCTATCTCTGTTTTTATGTGGTATTCTCTCTGTGAATGTGTATCTGTCCTAATCTCTTCCTTAAGGACTACATGCAAAAAATAAAGGTTCACTATATTCTCTTTACCAGAAGTATGCTTTATATATAACTACACAGAAAGGTAAAACCAAAACAGTTAAAAAATACACCAAACCTGACCTGCCTCTTGAGAAATCTATATGCAGGTCAGGAAGCAACAGTTAGAACAGGACATTGAACAATAGACCGGTTCCAAATAGGAAAAAAAAGGAGTACTTCAAGGCTGTATATTGTCACCCTGCTTATTTAACTTCTATGCAGAGTACATCATGAGAAATGCTGGTCTAGAAGAAGCACAAGCTGGAATCAAGATTGCCAGGAGAAATATCAATAACCTCAGAAATGCAGATGACACCACCCTTATGGCAGAAAGTGAAGAGGAACTAAAAAGCCTCTTGATGAAAGAAAGAGGAGAGTGAAAAAGCTGGCTTAAAGCTCAACATTCAGAAAACGAAGATCATGGCATCCGGTCCCACCACTTAATGAGAAATAGATGGGGAAACAGTGGAAACAGTGTCAGACTTTATTTTGGGGGGCTCCAAAATCACTGCAGATGGTGACTGCAGCCATGAAATTAAAAGATGCTTACTCCTTGGAAGAACAGTTATGACCAACCTAGATAGCATATTCAAAAGCAGAGACATTACTTTGCCAACAAAGGTCCGTCTAGTCAAGGCCATGGTTTTTCCAGTAGTCATGTATGGACGTGAGAGTTGGACTGTGAAGAAAGCTGAGCGCCGAAGAACTGATGCTTTTGAACTGTGGTGTTGGAGAAGACTCTTGAGAGTCCCTTGGACTGCAAGGAGATCCAACCAGTCCATTCTGAAGGAGATCAGCCCTGGGATTTCTTTGGAGGGAATGATGCTAAAGCTGAAACTCCAGTACTTTGGCCACCTCATGCGACGAGTTGACTCATTGGAAAAGACTCTGATGCTGGGAGGGATTGGGGGCAGGAGGAGAAGGGGACGACAGAGGATGAGATGGCTGGATGGCATCACTGACTAGATGGACGTGAGTCTGAGTGAACTCCGGGAGTTGGTGATGGGCAGGGAGGCCTGGTGTGCTGTGATTCATGGGGTCGCAAAGAGTCGGACTTGACTGAGCAACTGAACTGAACCAAACCCTAAACAAAAAAAGCCTGGGATATGTATAATTTAGTAAAATAGGTAATTGAAGAAAAAATGTTATATATCCATTTATATTTATTATTTTACAGTGTACAATAAGCAACTGGATTTTTCCCCCATTGTATTTGTTATGCCCCAAATACTCTTAGATTTTACCATAATAAAGTTTCAGTGATTATTTTAAAATTATATATAGTGTGTTATATATTAATATACATATTTAAGCATGTATATTTTTTACAAATTTCATTGGAAAACATTTATAGGACTCCTGTTATGCACTACCAGTTATGCATTCAGAGGTCTAACTTTCTGCTTTCTCAGATATAATAAAACAATAATCATAATGATTCAAAACAAATAATGTCAATAAAATTAATTATAAACATAACATCTAAATTTGTCTGAGGCTGAGAGATAAGAGGATTAGAATTATACATATTTTTCTGAGGCATTTCTTGAGGAATGATAAAGAGATAAAGAATAAAGAAGAATAAAATACATAGAGAAAATATATTTTCAATGTATTTTAATAGTTTTGGGCAAAAGCATTGTGACTAGCTAGATGCTTTGTATTTTCTTTAAACTGTATTGATTTTACAAAATCTGTGTATAAGCAACTCTACAGTATGTCAGAGAAATATACAGGAAATAATTCTAGCTGTTGTGCAAATAAAGTAATTTTGCTTTCTCAGAGCTGTTTCCTAATGAAACAGATATCTCTGGTAGAAAGGATAAAATTGTTCTGAACAAAACTTTGAGAAACTCCCTCTCTCCCTCCTTCTGTCTTTGTCTCTCCCTCTTTCATTTTGCTTTCCTTCCTTGCTGCCTTCCTTCCTTATGTGTCTCTATTTTTAATGCCATTCACCTAATATAACAATCATAGGTCATCAAAAATACATTTATCCAAATTTCAAATTTGATTATCATCATCATAATATAGAGAGGATAGATTGCATTTTTTGGTTATTTTTTATTGGAGTATAGTTGCTGCTGCTAAGCTAAAGTCGCTTCAGTCGTGTCTGACTCTGTGCAACCCCATAGACAGCAGCCCACCAGGCTCCCCCGTCCCTGAGATTCTCCAGGCAAGAATATTGGAGTGAGCTGCCATTTCCTTCTCCAATGCATGAAAGTGAAAAGTGAAAGTGAAGTCGCTCAGTCGTGTCCAACTCCTAGTGACCTCACGGACTGCAGCCCACCAGGCTCCTCTGTCCATGGGATTTTCCAGACAAGAGTACTGGGGTGGGGTGCCATTGCCTTCTCCGTATAGTTGCTATGCAATGCTTTCTTTCACTGTACAGAAAAGTGAATCAGTTATACGTGTACATGCATCCCATCTTTTTTTGGATTTCCTTCCCCTTTAGGCTCTACACACAGAGCAGTGTGTAGAGTTCTTTGTGTGATACAGGCTGTTCTCATTAGTTAACTATTTTATAAAAGTGTATATACCTCCCAATCTATCCCACATGCAAACTTTACCCCCTTTTATCCATACCTTTATTCTCTACATCTGGAGAAGGCAGTGGCAACCCACTCCAGTGCTCTTGCCTGGAGGATCCAATGGATGGAGGAGCCTGGTGGGCTGCAGTCCATGAGTTGGGCAGGACTGAGCGACTTCCCTTTCACTTTTCACTTTCATGCATTGGAGAAGGAAATGGCAACCCACTCCAGTGTTCTTGCCTGGAGAATCCCAGGGACAGAGAGCCTAGTGGGCTGCTGTCTGTGGGGTCACACAGAGTCAGACACGACTGAAGTGACTTAGCAGCATTCTCTACATCTGTGTCTCTATTTCTGCTTTGCAAGTAAGATCATCTATACTATTTTTGTAGATTCCACATATATGCATTAAAATATGATATTTGTTTTTCCTTTTCTAACGTGCTTCACTCTGTATTACAACCTCTGGGTCCATCCATATCTCTACAAATGGCACATTTTTGTTGCCTTTTATGGCTGAATAATATCGTATCTCATCTTCTTTATCCATTCCTCTATTGATGGACATTTAGGTTACTTCCATGTCCAGGCTGTTGTAAATTGTGCTGCAGTGAACACTTGGGTGCATATACCATTTTGATTTATGATTTCCTCATATTATATGCCCAGGAGTGGAAAATCTGGGTGAAATGGAAGTTCTACTTTTGGTTTTTTTAAGGAACCTCCGTTGTTATTGTTTAGTCATTAAGTGATGACTCTTAGCAACTCTATGGACTACAGCATGCCAGAGTTCCCTGTCCTTCACTATCTCTTAGATATCCAACCATCTCATTCTCTGTTGCCTGATTCTCCTCCTGTTCTCAGTCTTTCCCAGCATCAGGGTATTTTCCAATTGAGTCAGCTCTTCAAATCAAGTGGCCGAAGTATTGAAACTTTAGCTTCAGCATCAGTCCTTCCAGTGAATATTCAGGGTTGATTTCCTTTAGGGTTGGCTGGTTTAATCTCGCAGTCCAAGAGATTCTCGAGTCTTCTCCAGCACCACAATGCAGAAGCATCAAATCTTTGGTGCTCAGCCTTCTTTCTGGTCCAATTCTCACATCTGTACATGACTACTGGAAAAACTATACCTTTGATCATACAGACCTTTGTTGGCAAACTGATGTCTCTGCTTTTTAATACACTGTCTAGGTTTTGCATAGCATTCCTTTCAAGGATCAAGCATCTTTTAATTTCCTGCCTGCAGTCACCATCTGCAGTGATTTAGGAGCCCAAGAAAATAAAATCTCTCACTGCTTCCATTTTTTCCTCTTGTCTACCATGAAGTGATGGACTGATGCCATGAGGATAGTTTTTTTCAATGTTGAGTTTTAAGCCAGAGCTTTCACTTTCTTTCACCCTCATCAAGGAACTCTTTAGTTCCTCTTCACTTTCTGCCATTAGAGTAGTGGCATCTGCATATCTGAGGTTGTTGATATTTCTCCCAGCAAACTTGATTACAGCTTATGATTCATCCAGCCCAGCATTTTGCATAATGTGTTCTGCATAAAACTTAAATAAGCAGGATGACAATACACAGATATGGCATACTCCTTTCCCAATATTGGTCCAGTTTGTTTTTCCATATCTAGTTGTAAGAGTTGCTTCTTGATCTCCATACAGGTTTCCAGTGTCTTTAAGAGTTTTCCATAGTGTGTTTTCCATACAATCAGTGGCTTTAGCATAGTCAATGAAGCAGAAGTAGATGTCTTTCTGGAATGCCCATGCTTTTTCCATGATCCAGCAGATGTTGGCAACTTGATCTCTGGTTTTTCTGCCTTTTCTAAATCCAGCTTATACATCTGGAAGTTCTTGGTTCACATACTGTTAACACCTCACTTGAAGGATTTTAGCATTATCTTGCATATGAAATGAGCTCAATTGTATGGTAGTTTGAACATTCTTTGGTGTTGCCCTTCTTTGGTTTGAAATGAAAACTGACCTTTTCCACTCCTGTGGCCACTGCTGAGTTTCCAAATTTGCTGACATATTGAGTGCAGCACTTTCACAGCATCGTCTTATAAGATTTGAAATAGCTTAGCTAGAATCCCATCACTTCCACTAGCTTTGTTTGTAGTAATGCTTTCTAAGGGCCACTTGACTTCACACTCCAGTATGGTCTGGCTCTAGGTGAGTGACCACACCATTGTGGTTATCAGAGTCATTAAGAGCTTTTTTTGTAAAGTTCTGTGTATTCTTGCCACCTCTTCTTAATCACTTATGCTTCTTTTAGGTCCTTACCATTTCTTTCCTTTATTGTGCCCATCCTTGCATAAAATTTTCCCCTGATATCTCCAGTTTTCTTGAAGGGATCTCAAGTCTCTGCCATTCTATTGCTTTCCTCTATTTGTTTGCATTGTTCTTTTAAGAAAGCTTTCTTATATCTCTTTGCTGTACTCTGGAACTCTGCATTCATTCTCTGGAGATATCCTTCTCTTGCTCTTTGCCTTTCACTTCTCTTTTCCCAACTCCTTAGACAGCCACTTTGTCTTCTTGAATTTCTCTTTCTTGGATGGTTTTGGTCACCACCTCCTGTACAACGTTAAGAACCTCTGTCCATAGTTCTTCAGGTGCTCTGTCTACCCTTGAATCTATTCATCACCTCTACTGTATAATCATAAGGGATTTGATTATGGTCATAATTGAATGGCCCAGTGGTTTTCCCTATTTTCTTCAATTTACACCTGAATTTTGCAATAAGGAGTTCATGATCTGAGCCACAGTCAGCTCCTGGTCTTGTTATTGCTGACTGTATAGAGCTTCTCCATCTTCAGCTGCAAAAAATATAATCAATCTGATTTTAGTATTGACCATCTGGTGATGTCCCTGTGCAGATTTGTCTCTTATGTTGTTGAAAGAGGATGTTTGCTGTGACGAGTGTGTTCTCTTGACAAAACTCTGTTAACCTTCACCCTGCTTTATTTTATACTTCAAGGTAACCTTGCCTGTTACTCCAGGTATCTTGTACATCCTACTTTTGCATTCCAGTCCCCTATCATGATAAGGACATTTATTTTTGGTTTTAGTTCTAGAGTGTCGTAGGTCTTCATAGAACCAGTAAACTTCAGCTTCTTTGGCATCAGTGGTTAAAGAATAGACTTGGATTACTGTGATGTTGAATGGTGGAAATGAACCGAGATCATTTTGTCATTTTTGAGCTTGCACCCAGGTACTGCATTTCAAACTCTTTGTTGACTAAGAGGTCTGCTCTATTTTTTCTAAGGGATTCTTGCCCACAGTAGTAGAGATAATAGTTATCTCAATTAAATTAGCCCATTCCTTTTTCATTTTAGTTCACTTGTTCCTATAATGTGGATATTCACTCTTGCCATCTCCTATTGACCACATCCAATTTACCTTGATTTTCAGACATAACATTTCAGGTTCCTATGCAATATTGTTCTTTACAGCATCAGACTTTACTTTCACCACCAGACATATCTACAGCTGGGTGTTGCTTCTGCTTTGGCCCAACCTTTTCATTCTTTCTAGGCATTTCTCCACTCTTCCTCAGTAGCAATTGAACACTTTCCAACATGGAAGGCTCATCTTCCAGTGTCATATTTTGCTTTTACATAATGTTCATGGTGTTCTTGAAGCAAGAGGACTGAAGTGGTTTGCTATTCCCTCCTCCAGTGGACATTTTATCAGAACTCTCCGGTATGACCTGTCCATCTTGGGTGGCCCTGCACAGCATGGCTCATATGTTCATTGATTTATGTAAGCCTCTTTGCCATGACAAGGCTGTGATCCATGAAGGGGAGGAACCTCCATATGGTTCTTCATAGTGGTTGTGCCATTTTACATTCCCACTAACAATCTAAGAGCGTTTCCTTTTTTTTTTTTACTTTACATTACTGTATTGGTTTTGCCAAACATTGACATGAATTCACCACGAGTGTACAAGCATTCCCAAACATGAATCCCCTCCCCCCTCCCACCCCATGCCCTCCCTCTGGATCCTCTCCTTGCACCAGTCCCAAGCATCCTGCATTCTGCATCTGATATCAACTGGCGATTCATTTCTTACTTGATTGTATACATGTTGCAGTGCCATTCTCCCATCTCATCCCACTCTCTCCCTCTCTCTCTCCCCCAGAGTCCAAAAGTTCTCTCTATAAATCTGAGTCTCTTTTGTTGTCTCGCATACAGGGTCATCGTCCCCATCTTTCTAAATTCCATATATATGCGTTAGTATACTGTATTGGTGTTTTTCTTTCTGGCTTACTTCACTCTGTATAATCGGCTCCAGTTCCATCCATCTCCTTAGAACTGATTCAAATGTATTTTTTTTAATGGCTGAGTAATACTCCATTGTGTATATGTACCACAGCTTTCTTATCCATTCATCTGCTGATGGACATCTAGGTTGTTTCCACGTTCTGGCTATTATAAACAGTGCTGCGATGAACATTGGGGTACATGTGTCTCTTTCTATTCTGGTTTCCTCGGTGTGTATGCCCAGCAGTGGGATTGCTGGGTCATAAGGCAATTCTA
>SJYQ01002562.1:734601-766556 GCA_006410935.1 Redunca redunca | reverse complement strand
GATTTTCAAAAATACAATATTAATGAAATGAAGAAGGAAAAAATATTTTTTTAAAAAAAAACAAGAAAACAAACAGACAAACAAAAACAAAGCCACAAGAATTATTAAAGAACCCCATCAACAACCTCACAAAGACTATATATGGTGTTTGCTTTAAAAAGTAGGTTTTTTTTTTTTTTTTGAAGAGAAATAGTTTCAGAAATAAAAATTAAAAGAAAAATACAGGGCTTATCAATTTTAAAAAGTTAGAAAAAAGAAGGGAGAAAAAAAGGGGGAAAAAAAGGGGGTTGTAATGATTGTAAAAATAGTAAAGATATATCTGGCCCTTTCTCTGGAGTTGTGGGCCATGTGGGGTCACTTTCAAGGCCGTTCCCTCTGTTTAACTTCTGTTTGCTGGTCTCTTCCGTGTCTGATTTCCGTCCTGGCATGGGGTGGGGGGGCGGTGGTGGACCCCCTTTTGGTTTTTTTTGGCTCACTTGTTCAATCGCGCTGTGGGGAGCGAGGGATGCTGCACACAAATAACACTGTTGTGTGTACGCAGTGTCTCAGCCCCGCTGGGTCTGCCCCTGCTCGCAGCGCACAAACCGCTCGGGCTCTACGTTGCTCCGCTGGGAACCTTCTGAGGCTGGCCCTAGGCTGCGTGCCCCTCCCCGGTCTAAGCCACTTGGGTTTGGCGCTCTGGTATCCCCCAGAGGTGCAGATTGGGTTGGGACTGCGTTTCGTGCCCTTCCCAGGTCAGAGTGTCTCAGGTGTTTGGCAAACACAGTCTCTGTGACTTGTCACGTTTCTCGCCTCTGCTGCTCAGTTTTCTGGGTGTACCGCTGGCGCCCCTTGTGAGGCAGATGATGACTGACCAGCACCCCCAGAAGTTTTAGCAAAGAAGCCTGCTTGTCGTTTGGTAGGAAAAGTCTCTCCAGGGCTGCGATTGTCCCTTTCCAGCACTTACGGCTCTGGCTGCCTGTCCCTGGCAGGGGATGGTCTGCAGCCAGCTATTTCCATTCTGTCCTTTGTTCTGTGTGAAGTCCTGGAGGTGTCCTATGTTTGAGCGTTTTGCGTGGTTAGCTATCCCCCAGTCTGGTTTACTAGCCCAAGTTAGTTCGTTCTGGTTATGTGCCGGGCATTCCTGCCCAATTCTTACAAAGCCCTGCAGCCCAGCACCTCCCTCGTATCCCTGCCCTGCCCCCACTTGCTAGTGGCAAATGCAGGTGTCTGTGCTGCTTTTCCGCTGGGGAAGTTACTGTTGGGTTTGTAATCTGTTGGTTTTAATTATTCATTTATTTATCCTTCCTGTTATGTTGCCCTCTATGTTTCCAAGGCTCGCCACAGACTCGGCAGGGAGAGTGTTTCCTGGTGTTTGGAAACCTCTCTTCTTAAAGTTCCTTTCCCGGGACGGGCTTCCCTACCCGGGACGGAGCTCCCTCCCCACCTCCTTTGTCTCTTTTTTCGTCTTTTATATTTTTTCCCTACCTGTTTTTGAAGGCAATGATCTGCTTTTCTGGGTGCCTGATGTCCTCTGCCAGCATTCAGTTTTTTTGTGGAGTTTGCTCAGCGTTGAAATGTTCTTTTGAAGAATTTGTGAGGGAGAAAGTGGTATCCCCATCCTATTCCTCCACCATCTTCTCCCGTCTCCGATACTGTAGCATTTTAGTACAGTCTGATGTCAGGGAGCCTGATTCCCACAGCAGTGTTTCTCTCAGAATCACTTTGACTATTTGGGGTCTCTTGTGTTTCCATATAAATCGTACCATTTTTTGTTCTAATTTTGTGAAAAATGTCATTAGTAATTCGATAGGGATTGCATTGAATCTGTAGCTTGCTTTCAGTAGTAGAGTCATTTTCACAATATTGACACTTCCAATCCAAGAACATGGTATCTCTCTCCATGTACTTGTGTTGTCTTTGATTTATTTTATCAAAGAAATCGTACACTTCTCTGAGTTAAAGGTTCTTTTCCTCCTTAGGTAGGTTTATTCCTAGGTGTTTTCTTCTTTATGTTGCAATGGTAAATTGTATGTTTTCCTTGATTTCCCTTTCTGATCTTTCATTTTTAGCCTATATTAATGCATGAGATTTCTGTGTATTAATTTTATATCCTGCAAATTTACCAAATTCATTAGTTAGCTCTAATATTATTCTGGTGACATCTTTAAGATTTTCTATGTATAGTATCATGTCATCTGCAAAGAATGACTATTTTACTTCTTTTCCAGTTTGAATTCCCTTTATTTTTCTTCTCTGATTGCCAAGGCTAGGACTTCCAAAACAATATTGCATAATAGTGATGAGAGTGGACATCCTGGTTTGTTCTTATCTTAGAGGAAATGTTTTGTTTTTCACCATTGAGAATAATATTTGCTATGGGTTTCTCATACTCAGCCTTGATTCTGTTGAGGTAGGTTCCCTCTACAGAGAAGGCTATGGCACCCCACTCCAGTACTCTTGCCTGGAAAATCCCATGGATGGAGGAGCCTGGTAGGCTGCAGTCCATGGGGTCACAAAGAGTCAGACACGACTGAGCGACTTCACTTTTACTTCTCACTTTCATGCATTGGAGAGAGAAATGGCAACCCACTCCAGTGTTCTTGCCTGGAGAATCCCAAGGACAGGGCAGCCTGGTGGGCTGCCGTCTATGGGGTCGCACAGAATTGGACACGACTGAAGTGATTTAGCAGCAGCAGGTTCCCTCTATGCCTATTTTCTCGGCAGTTTTTATCATAAATGAGTATTGAACTTTGTCTAAAGTGTCTATTGAGATGATCATGTGGCTTTTATTCTTCTTTGTTAGTATAGTGTATATGTTGATTGATTTGCATTTATTGAAGAATCCTCACATGTCTGGGATAGATCCCACTTGATCTTGGTGTATGGTCTTTTTAATGCATTGTTGGATTCAGTTTGCTAGCATTTTGTTGTGGATTTCTGTGACTTTGTTCATCAGGGATATTGGCCTGTGATTTTTTCTTTTTTTGTTATGCTTGTCTGGTTTTGGTATCAGGATGATAGTGGCCTCATAGAGTGACCTTAAGTGTTCCATCCTGTGAAATTTTTTGGAAGAGCATGAGAATAGGTATTAGAACATCTCTAAATGTTTGAAAGAATCTGCCTGTGAAGCCGTCTAGTCCTCAACTTTGGTTTGTTGGAAGCTTTTTAATCACATTTTCAGTTTTATCACTTGTGATTGGTAGTAAATATTTTATATTTCTTCCTGGCTCGGTCTTGGAAGGTAGTACCTTTCTAAGAATTTGTCCATTTTTTCCAGGTTTTCTATTTTGGGGGCATAAAGTTGCTTGTAGTAGTCTCTTATGATCCTTTGTGTTTCTAGAGTATCAGTTCTAACTCATCCTTTTCAATTCTAATTTTATTGATTTGAATCCTCTCCCTTTTTAATCAATGAATCTAGCTAAAGGTTTATTAATTAATGTTTATCTTCTTAGAGAACCAGCTTTTAGTTTCATTAAAATTTTCTATTGTTTTCTTCATTTATTTCATTTATTTCTGCTTTAATCCTTATGATTTCTTTCTTTTTACTAACTTTTGGTTTTGTTTGTTCTTTCTCTAGCTGTGGTGCAGGATTAGGTTGTTTATTTGAGATTTTTCTTGATTCTTGAGGTAGGATTGTGTTGCTATAAACTTCCCTCTTAGAACTATTTTTGTTGCATCTTATAGGTTTTAGGGCATTGTGATTTGTCATCTGTTTCTTGCTGTTGTTCAGTCACTAAGTCATGCCTGACTGTTTGCAACCCCATGGACTACAGCACGCCAGGCTCCTCTGTCCTCCACTATCTCCCAGAGTTTGCTCAAATTCATGTCCATTAAGTTGGTGATGCTATCTAACCATCTCATCCTCTGTTGTCCCCTTCTCCTTTTGCCTTCAGTCTTTCCCAGCATTAAGGTCTTTTCCAATGAATCAGGTCTTCACATCAGGTGGACAAAGTATTGGAGCTTTAATTGCAGCGTCAGTCCTTCCAAAGATTATTTTGAGTTGATTTGTTTCTAGTTATTTTTTATTCCCTCTTTTATTTCTTTAGTGATCTCTTTGTTGTTTAGTAGAATACTGTTTAGCCTGTATGTTTTTGTGTTTTTTACAGGTTTTTTTTTTTTTTTTCCTTTCTGTAGTTGATTTTTAGTCTCTTACCACTGTGGTCAGAAAAGATGCTTAATAGGATTTTAATTTTCTTAAATTTACTTAGGCTTGATTTGTGACGCAAGATGTGATCTATCCTGAAGAATATTCTCTCTACATTTGATATACTTTTTTAGAATACATGAATAGAGTGGGTATTTTTCTGTAGTCAGGTTTTGAGTTCTAGAATAATATTTTGCACTACAGCTTTTGTAGTGTTGCAGCAAATAGGATTTGTGTAATCCATAGTAGATGCTTAATAAATATTCCCTAAATTAATGAATAAACTACATTCTGACATTCTTTTCAAGTTTAAGGGAAAACTTAATGTTACTTTGTCAAAGTAAGAATTAAATGAGTGTTGGGATAATAAATCAAACTTTGTATTTGAAAAGGCATTAAATATATAAGGAATATAACCATACAGACAGTGGTTAAGACCAAGGTGGTGAAATATCAGGAAAATAATGAAAATCAGAACAGATTTCCTGCTAGTGAATATAAATTATAAAATGGATGAATACCTTAACAGAAAAAGGCACAGGTAAATGTTAAGTTTAAGGTGAAGAATGATTTTTATAGCAAAATAAACATACTCTGGCATTTTTGATTTATCGGACCAAGAAGTTTGGTAAAACAGTAAGAATGATCAGTTGATAATGTGTCTTTATCAGCATTTGGAAAATTAAGAAATTAAACTTGAAAAATTCCTATATATGAAGCTGTACAAGTCATTCTATAGTGATCAAATTTTATTAAACTGAATATGTTGCCAGAATTTATACAGACATTCTCGTTGACCTTAAAGTTTAGACAAAGTTGATACTTATTATTGGATTCTGGTGCATTGTGTGTGGGGATGTATGTTCAGACATGTCCAACTCTTTGCAACCCCACAGACTGGATCCCACCAGGTTCCTCTGTCCATGGGATTTTTCCAGGTTAAAACCAGTGGAACAAGTTGTATTTTTCTATTCCAGGAGATCTTCCCAACTCAGGGATTGAACCCACCTGTTTTGTGTCTCCTGCATTAACAAGTGAATTCTTTATGACTAGTAACCCCTGGGAAGCCCATTCTGGTACATTGGCAAGTAGGAAAACAAACAAATATACTCTTCTTCTTTAATCTTGTGTACTTTGATCTACTTTATAAACTAGAGGTAACTTTTATTTCGTCTATAATTTGATTGCTGATCTGTTCTAATTAGCAGGAAGAGCATTAGCGCTCTCTCTTTAGCCCTGATTTCACTTACCTAAATATCCATAAATCCTGGGAACTTACCACCTCCCAAAAGAGAGAAGGGCTAGACACACTTCAAAGTGAAGAGAGAAGAAAATTCTGCCATTTTACTACCTATGTGAGTCCTAAAGGGGATCCAAACTTAAGTCACTGTGAGACCCTTGTTGTATGCTCAGATTACCAAATACATTTTTCTCATCATAAGTTTTTTTTTTTTTTTTTTCGCTTAGGGTTCTCTTTGTTCTTTCCAGCTACAAATCTTTAGTGAGATGAGACAATTCAGTTTCACAGAAGTTCCTCTAAGTTTGAATCTCATTATTTTTCTCCTAACATTATTTGGTTATACAAATTGTCTAGCACCTCTTAGGAAATCAGCATTGACTCTGAGCAGGCTTCATTAGTAACAGCCTCAAAACAGATTTCTGCCACAACTTAATTCTAAGACTACAAGAACTTCCTCCTGCCACATTCACTTTAATTTATTCATATTCTTTAGGGCTTCCCTGATAACTCAGTTGGTAAAGAATCTGCATGCAATGCAGGAGACCCCTCATTCTTTAATGAGAGGTTAAATGAATGTTCTCAGTGATGCGTGAAAGTCCTGCATCAGAAATACCTGGGGTATTGATTTAAAAAGTAGATTCTTAGATCTCTTTCCAGGTCCACTAAACCACAATTTCTTCACATGGGCTCTATCATATATTTACTTTCAACAAACTCCATGATTCTCAGTCTAAAGTTTGAAAGCAACTGAATCAGACTATTGTTCAGAACTGCTTACATGCAACTCTGATATTCATTATATCAGATATATATTAGATGGTGATAGTTACTATATACTATGATTAATATATAGTCTGTAAATTTGCCCTCACTTTCAACAGATGACTTTCACTTAAAAAAATTATTTTTTCTCTGTGTGTGTGTGTGTGTGTGTGTGAGAGTGAGAGAGAGAGAGAGTACGTGGAGAGATTCTAGTTATTATACTTGTGTATTGAACCTACAAGCCATTTCATTATGAGATTATAATTCCTGCCTATACATATGTCACTTGCAACTAAAGACATTGTCAAGATGTTTTAAATCGCTAGCATGTTTTCTTCTACTATTAACCAAAAAGTCTTGTCATGCTTCTCAATTCTTCTAAACAACTTCAAAGAAGCGAACAGGTCTAGTAATCAGCAAAGCAGGCCATGTTGGGAAAAACAAAGTACTGGTCATATGGCCTTCGAAACTAGACCTGCAAAGATACTAGTATTGCTATTATTTTTTAGATTAAACAGTCCATACACTTTAAGGCTTTAGTTATCTTAATGCTACTATATAACATGTATGCAAATAGTTCAGTTCAGTCGCTCAGTCGTGTCCGACTCTTTGCGACCCCATGAATCGAAGCACGCCAGGCCTCCCTGTCCATCACCATCTCCCGGAGTTCACTCAGACTCACGTCCATTGAGTCCGTGATGCCATCCAGCCATCTCATCCTGGGTTGTCCCCTTCTCCTCCTGCCCCCAATCCCTCCCAACATCAGAGTCTTTTCCAGTGAATCAACTCTTCGCATGAGGTGGCCAAAGTACTGGAGTTTCAGCTTCAGCATCATTCCTTCCAAAGAAATCCCAGGGCTGATCTCCTTCAGAATGGACTGGTTGGATCTCCTTGCAGTCCAAGGGACTCTCAAGAGTCTTCTCCAACACCACAGTTCAAACGCATCAATTCTTCAGCGCTCAGCCTTCTTCACAGTCCAACTCTCACATCCATACACGACCACACGAAAAACCATGGCCTTGCCTAGACGGACCTTAGTCGGCAAGGTAATGTCTCTGCTTTTGAATATACTATCTAGGTTGGTCATAACTTTTAAACAAGGATAATTAAAAAACAGTCTTATTTAAGTGTAGTAAATAAAAGGAATGAGATTAATTCAAATTTACTATAATTCACTTCAGCCTGATGTGAGCTAAGTGAAGGAAATGGAGCTCTCCCTTTTCACATGTGAAAATCAAACACATGATTGTAGAGAAGCTGGGGTGACATCTATTAGTCTTGCCCAGATAAATGCCTAAGTGTTTGCCACATTAATGTGCCACTGGATAAAAATGTTTGTCCGGCTTCAATGGAAAGATCGATATGATGAGAAAGATGTTTTATAGGCTCTGTATTTTCTTTCTACAGTAACTGTCAACTCACATGATAAGAATGAAGGTCAAACAATTCCAAAGAGATTTCTCTCTCAACTTTTAGAACATTAATAAACACTTTGTGTATATTATTCTGTTGCACATTTGTNTGCACATTTGTCAGACAACCAATCCTATATCTGTAATTTCAGAAATTATGTGAATCCTGGAGACTGGGTATAGATTAACTCACTGAACCTTTATCTTCAATTGAGATTTAATATGAATCAAACAGTATTGAAAAATGTGTCATGTTCCATTGTGATAAGAGTGAGCTTATTAATGCCTCTGTTTGGTTTGAAAATGTTTCTTTAATTTCATACCTGCATGGTTATAGTCTTTTAAAGTAGAATGATCTGTGATAAGCTTACAAAGTATATAATTTCCTTTGAGAAGACTCTGCGAATGGTTATATTAGAAATTTACCATATCCCATATTCTCTATATCAATCCAGCTGGGTAGTCTTCCCTTGGGTAACATCTTGACTTATTTTGCTTTGTTTTTGTGGACACACGTGGTAGCCACCATAAAGAAGACTGGTGCCAAACATGAGTGGTAGATCTGCAGTGGCATGGAGCCCAGGTAAATGTTGCAGTCTGGGAATTACAGCCCTTCCATAGTGCCAACTGTCCTACACTGTCCCCATCTCATTAAAGGTTAATTAGTTTCTTTTCAGCCTGTAGCTCTATGATATATTATGTGGGTCATAAAGATGATATGAACACGTACTTGGCTTGTGATTGTGGACTAACCATATTCATTATGGAGGCATAAATTCTCTGCTCTGGGGCCATGGCTATTCTGGCAATGCAGAAACAGCCTCTAGGAAAATCAGGTTCAACATGGGGATAATGCTCACATCGCACTTGAGTGATGATGAACCTGATGCACTACTAGGTAGAGAACTAACTTCTCAAGGCCAATAACAAAGTTACTCCCAATTTCAGAAGGGGACATGAGACTCACATTTCATTATATTCTATAGAAAATTCGATTTAATAAACTACAACCGTATGAAAAATATGAAATGGACTTGTCAGAGATTTATAATCTGTGCTCAGTTTTCCACTACCACATAATTGCTATTGGCAGAGTAGAAAGAAACAACAAAAACAAAAAGAGGTGAGAACCAGGCTTCTGAAACCTGCTGTAGATGGTGAAATTTGAAAATAAATGGTGACTAATATTATTTCTGTTTAAGTATGCAAAATTTCTACAGACCTCCATATAACTATAAAAAATTATTGCTTGGACAGTTTCCAGAAATCAGACATTATAAACAACTGATTCTAATAATTGATTAAACTGCTATTCCACACCTTGAATTTTTATCAGCAATTTTTATATAATTATTTTTGGTTAAGTATACATAAAATTTAGCTTTTAAAACATTTTAAAATATACAGTTCACTAGCACATACCACTTCTTTCACCATAAATTACAAAATATACCTATATTATAATTGGACTCGAGTGATCAAAATTAGTGTTTTCCCAATAATTGAAAAAGTATTTAAGAACAACTTTAAAGACACTAACTGCATTGTTAATCAAGTATGGTGTTCTTTTTTATTAAACATAAGACCTCTGTCCTGACTTCTTGTAAAAGTTTCTTTACAAAATTGATTAAATGAATTACAAGTTTAGAAATGAGAAAGATAAACTAGAAATACTTATGTTACAATCTCTTAAAGCAAACACTCCCAAGAAAATAGTTAACATGTATTTTGGTTAAGAACGTTTCACACAAGAAGGATACAGACACCAGTCAGTCAGTATCTAATAATCAAGAAATAAGTTAGGTCCTTTATCAGGGGTGCATGCAGCCAGTGGAACATAATCAGACTCCAGATGACTAAATCTAGTTATCCAAACTTCTAGAGAATTATTGCAATCAACTCTCATTGTCATCTCAAGGATCCATGATGCACCTGTGGTATCTTTCTATTTATTCTAATATGACTTCCCAGTTTTCTAATCTGGCTTAGAAGGAGCAATGCCTTTGATTAGCAGGGTATTTTTGATTACTTGGGAAGAAAAAAAAATGTCCATTTCCTTTTTCAAACATCCCCCTACAAATGAAAAGTTAACAACTTGGGTTTGTGTTTGTATCCATTTCATTGAAGTTAGCAGGCAGATAAGTGTTTCCACCATTCAAACTGTTTACAATTAGAGGTGGTATGGTCATGAAGCATCCTTTGAGGTGCTATACCACCTCTTCCATGTAGCTTTCTTTAATCTCTTTTTATGTCTTCTCCCCTTTGTCTCTCCCTCCCTATCTCTCTGGCTAAAACATAAAAAGTATATGAATAAAATCAGCTAATATGACAATACCCCTACTTGATTTCCACACAGAGTACAATACTTTCCATTGCAAGTGTTGCTGTGGATAGGACTAAACGATTCATAAACCATTGTCAGCCTTTTAGTAGATCCTTCTGTATAGCAAGTAGAATCTCCATGGTTTATCAGTAAACGAACTCCTAGTCCCTAAACTGAAGACATAAAGAAGATTAGCAGAGTAGACAGGAGATGTACCTAATTAATTCCTCAGATCTCTTTAGATTATTTCACCAGTTTTGATTAGCAGAACTTTGTGACTAAAATGAAAAATATATACAGTAGCTAAAATCATGAAGAAGAAAATATTCCTAGTAAGGAAATGTCCTAGATAAAACTAACAGTTTAGAGTGGTAGTTTATTTAGATTTTTTTTTTTTTTTAGAACTCTTATTTATAAGGAAATTTCCCTTTAAGATGGTTAAATGCATTTATATATATTTCTGTTGTATATAAGCAAAGATATGCTTTCCGCTACTTATATTCCACATGAATATTAGGTCTGAACAGGATATTTATATTTCTTTGTGGTAATTACATAACTGTAGAAAGTGTCTTCTTTCCAACTGAAAAAGACAGGAATAATTTGGGAGCTAATTACCAATTATAATTTGGATCATTTAAATGTCTGCCGTTTCCCTGTACCTGTCATCAACCTACTGCGTTTGATGAGAATCTTAGCAACATCTAGATTTTAGAGGGGAAAAAACACCTCTATAAATGTTTCCATTAGTTTCTTAGAAGTATAAAATAGAAAATTAGATCAATCATGGGGGGGGCCTCAATGGGGTTATTTCCTATTGAATAATAGGTGCACTTTATTAGTAGTCATTAGAATGTCTTTGTAGTTTGAACTTACAATTACTTTTGCTGTATTTAGAAATGAAACACAGCTGCATGTTGTAAACAGTGTTAAATTTACTAGATATTGGCAAGTGTTGTAACACATGATGTTCTAATGGAGAAAGGGAAGGCTTTCCAAAAGAGGCAATAAGTGGTTATTGTCTTCTCCTTTGGGTCTATCAACAAGATTAACAGGGTCTGATGTTTTCGAAACATATCATAATGAAAGATGGCATGTAATGGTAAAAGCTACATTAAGGCAAAAAAAAATACAAATTTGTAGAAATCAAGAAAAGAGGATTCAATTTATTTCGAGTTCCTAATGCATTTTCTACATTACTGTTTTTTAATGGGATAATGGTGGTGAGAGTTGGGCATATCTAAATTTCATGGAGGATACAGAATGTTGTTTGTAAAGACTTATTCAGTATCATGATTTTATATGGAGAAAATATATTGTTTTCCTGACTGCAAAAAAAAAAAAAAAAAGTGTATTGACAAAATCCTTTGAAGGTTCATGGTTTAAAAAAAAATGATGGGCCACATATATGGTTGTGAGGATTATAAACTGTACAAAAGCAATCAATAAGGGATGAACCTATTCTGTGCTCTACTCACCAAGACACAAATCCTGACTCCATCTAGATCAGAAGCACCCCTGTATCTACAATAGGAGGGAAACCTCAAATGCCCTTAATGGCTAGGCATTTACTCCCTGACTAGAGGCACTCAAATTCAAGCTTGATTACACATGATGCTGCATTAACATGAGACATCTGCAGGTCATATTTAACCCAGTGGCCACCAGATTGGGTCTACTTTTATAAATTCTAATCTGAAAACGATTTTCTTATAAAATATACCCTACTGAATTAAGGCATTGCCATAGGTCTCCAGCAGCAAGGGGTCCTCTCTACCCATGCAATGGTCTTCTAGTAGTTCTAGGCATACACTCCATTTCCTCTTGGAAAATCCCTTGTGTGTCAGGACATTGATCCTAAAGTCCGTGGCCCCAAAAAATATGCTAAAAGGAAGGACATAATATTGACATCTTTTAATCTGAATTACCACAGGACTCTATTCCTCAACTCTATTCTCCATCATTAGATTTCTCACTTAATTCCCAATTCATTCCTGCAGTGAGTGAGAAAATCAAAAAAGCAAATTAGAAGTAGGCACTCTTTACTGATTACTAGAAAAGAAGACATTTTCTGTGAGATTATGGCAAACGTATTTTCTTTAGTGACATCTGAATCATCACGGCTGTCTGTTCCACTTAAAACATATGGCAGTGGTAACCCCGTAAAAGGGGTTGTGGGCTGTGCCATAAGGCATGTCTCTAGGCACTAATTTTGATTACACATTGGAAACATATGACTCTTATCGCTCAACCTTTGTTTGTGCATGCATGTATGCACATACAAAATATGTGTGTGTGCACATACACCTATTCTCTCCCCTGAACTTTATTCTGTATCCTAAGTCTCTAGCTTCAGTATTCAATCTCATCTTTGGAAGTATTGCTAAAATATTACTTGATGCCTTATAACTTATAGATCAGTACTGTTTTGTCCTTATGTTAAACTCTAGATATCTAACATGAATATAGCATTTCAGTACTGTCAGACAGGGAGTCCAGAAATTTGCCTAGGAGAAAATCAGGAATAACTGTGCCTCTTCCACTTAAAATCATATATTTGCATATGTAAACCTGAAAATTAGGAAATAGTTCATTTCCTGCATGATAACATTTCAGGTGCTTTATTTATCATATCTGTACATGAAAACAACAGACTTTTTTATTGATGTTTTTGTGGTGGTTGGTAGCTCTGGGTAGAATGTTACCCAATGGGTTAGATACAAAACTTGTGATATCAAAAATGTTGTTTAATTTCCTGTTTACTGAATATAGGCATAAATTCTCTTGAATATTGTTTCCATAGAAAGGTCTGTGCTAAGAAAAATATGATTGACTTAAGGACCACTTAGGTGTTGTGAATGTCTGCAAGACTTTAGCAAATTAGAAGTTAGCCTAAAAACTTTTCAAGTGGGGAAATAATTGAAATAAATACTAGAATAGTGATATGGTTGAGATACATATATACTATAGAAGAATTAGGCTTCCCTGGTGACTCAGTGGTAAAAAATCCACCTACCAATGTAGGAGATGCCAGTTTGATCCCTGGGTGGAAAAGATCCCCTAAAGGAGGGGATGGAAAGAGGAGTCTGGCAGCTACAGTTCATGGGGTCACAAAGAGTCAGACACGACTGAGTGACCTAACAACAACAAATAGAATTAAATTTATAGTTGATCAATCATTTGGTACAAGATAAAATGCTCCGTTATGATATTCAATTACTGTAGAATCAATCTTCAGCATTTGAAAAGATATTTTTCCAGTATTTATTTTCCATAAAATAATTGGTTTTACCTTGGCATTTATCTAACAGCAGGAAATAAGTATTTCTGTACTATTTTATCTTACTGTTCATCATCTCTGAAAAAGTATTGACCACCTTTAAAAAAATTTTCATAATTGCTTGGGACACAGTCTATTAGTTTATTTAAGTCACTAACTATATTAGGTTATCTGAAATTTATACTCCAAAGAAAACTAAATTATGTAAACATAAACCTGATATTTTTATGGAAGCCTTAGAAATGCTGATGCTTTTATTGAGTATCCTGTGAATTCTCAGAGACTGTGATAAATTTGAAATGAACAATTAGAAATGACATTATCTGTGTAGCTGGAATTCCATGTAGCTTTTCTTCCATGTCTTACTAGGTGTGGGTCTGTGTTGTTTAAAGCTCCGCAGCATATCTTACATCTGTAGAACTAAACATCAAGACATGATGGTGGAACAGACATTAAGGGTTGTATACCAGATGGTCACTGCTCTTCATTATCTGCCATGTCCACCTTCTCTATTTGTTCATACAGCTTCTTTCACCCTGCTGCTGCTGCTAAGTCGCTTCAGTCGTGGCCAGCTCTATGTGACCCCACAGATGGCAGCCCACCAGGCTCTGCCATCCCTGGGATTCTCCAGGCAAGAACACTGGAGTGGGCTGCCATTTCCTTCTCCAATGCAGGAAAATAAAAAGTGAAAGTGAAGTCGCTCAGTCAGGTCTGACTCTTTGCGACCCCATGGACTGCAGCCCACCAGGCTCCTCTGTCCATGGGATTTTCCAGCAAGAGTACTGGAGTGGGTTGCCCTAAGGTGTTGAAAATAACGTTACTCACTTTCCCAGTTTTCCCAGAAAATAAGACCTGCTTATTCAAGCAACCCATTCATAGCTGAGAACATCTAAAGGGAGCTTGCTGAGGCACTTTCATTCTCCTAAAGTGTTTTACATTGTATTATCTTACCAAGGAATGGAATACCCACTGGATTTGGTGGTGTCAGCCTATGACACCCAGAAGTGCAGTCATCATCTCGTGACCATAAGTAGAACACTCTCAACATCCTGCAGGGGTAGAGTAGACAGATGAGAATATTAGAGCTCTTGTCTGCCTTCCTGAGCTGCTGAAGCAGCTTGGAAATTCTTTGTCTGGCCTTCTTGACAAGCGCAGGATACATGCTCTCATTATTCATCCTACACATTCTACTGGGTACTGTTACTTGGACCCCAGTGCAAACTGAATTATTGACAAATAAAAGCCTAGTATTTTTATAACAGCCTTAGAAACACTAAAGTTTTCAGTGGGTGAGATTGCACTGAATTCTCAGAGGCTGTGATAAAATGGAAATGAACTTTTATAAATTATGATCTTTGCACTCTAAGCATATGACCTTGAAGAAGTTGCTTAACTTCTCTAGGCTATAGATTGAGAAAGTGTCCCATAGGTTACTGAGAAAATATCTATCTTGCTGCTGGAGATAAATAATATATTAATACTAGTTGTTTAATCTAAACCTAAATGTGTATGGCCTAGTTCAATCACATTTGAGATCTGAATGATATTAAAAAAAAAAACATAAACCCATTAGAATATGAGCTTCACATTCAGATTTCTCAGCTTATTACATTTTGGTTATATGATCAGAGTCTCAACCAATTTGTGTTTAATTTACCCTCATCAGTAAAATGTGGATAATAATACCTACCTTCCATGTATGTTCTGCATATTAAAGTAGATAGCATAATAGATGATCTACTTTAGTGTCTACCACAAAGTAAACACTAAGTGTGAACAAATAATTGTACTATTGACATATAGCAGTGTAATGTATGTCACAAATTATACTGCAGATATGCCTCTAGATTGCTTACTAGGTAACTGCGTCCTAGCAGTGTCTAGAAAATGTTATTTGTTCTCTACAGAACTCATCCTTCTCTTCATTCAGACAGGTTAATAACAGTAATAATAATGCAAACTATTACCAGCCATTGATTAAAATTAAAGTGAAGTTTGGACATCATCTTTCATCCCTCTTCTGTAGATACTATTTTTCACCTACACATGGAAGGAAAAGCAAATACTTTGTAACTGGAAAAATGTCTTTTATTTCACCTTTACATTTTAAGCTAATATCAACAGCAAGTACAGACTAGGAATTTAATATTTCTCTGAATATTATCATTGATTGCTTATTGAACCCTTGTTTAAACATCTACTTACTTCTCATAAGGCACCCAAAGATTTACCTATCTGAACCAACCCCAATTAGGAATTTACATAATAATTTAGCTGCACGAATGTTTCTGAAGGGAAATAGATGTAGTATGACCACAGTATTAGGCAAATTTTGTTTTTACAGCCATTTAGTTATGCCATAATACCTTATGCCATTTCACAAGCAGTGCACTGAGCCATGTCCATGCTGACAAACAGCAGACAGGAGCCGGACTCCAAATCCTGCAGCTTCAGCCTTAATGTATGGTTGCCTTAGGGGCATTCTACCTATTAATTTAACATTCCAAAACTAATTATGTATGTCAGGGTGACCTCTCTCTAATCTACATTCATCACAAGTCCAAGCCGTCTGTCTCTATTGTTCCCATGATAAAATAGCTGTTGATAGACTTATATAATTGACTGTGTCAGAAGTGAATTCACCCTACATTGCTACATGCAAATGGTATATAGTCCCAATAGAATAAAGATAAGCAAAAAATAATCCAACTATCTTCAGTAATTACCTTTGGAGGTTTCATAACAACAGTAGGAAATATATTTCCTGTTGGCTTAAAAATGAAATTAGGGACTACACAGGAGTAACAGCTACAGTAATTTAAAAAAGTTTTCTTGAGGAAAAGTTGGATAAAAGAAGTGAACCTTTAGTTTCTTTGTCTAATATTTATAACACTTCTTGCTTTGGGGGCTAGCATACATAGAGAAAGCAATTAATAATATGTATCTATACATAGATACATCAGTTCAGTTCAGTTCAGTTGCTCAGTCGTGTCTGACTCTTTGCGACCCCATGAATCGCAGCACGCCAGGCCTCCCTGTCCATCACCAACTCCCAGAGTCCACCCAAACCCATGTCCATTGAGTCGGTGATGCCATCCAACCATCCCATCCTCATACACACATACATACACATACTTTAAAACATTTATTTATGTTTAATTGGACAATAATGACTTTACAAGATTGTGTTGGTTTCTGACATACATCAATATGAATCAGCCATAGGTATACATATGTATCCTGCCTCCTGAACCTTTCTCCCACATCTCACCCCATCCTCCTCCTCTTATCACAGAGCCCTGATTTTAGCTCCCATATGGCAAATCCCCACTGGCGACCTATTTTACATATGGTAGTGTGTATGTTTCCATGCTACTTTCTCCATTCATCATTCCACCCTCTCCTTCCCCTGCCCCCATGGCCACAAGTCTGTACTTTATGTCTGTGTCTCCTTTGCTGCCCTGCAGAGAGGTTCATCAGTACCGTTTTTTAGATTCCATGTGCTTATGCACATGCTAAGTCGCTTCAGTTGAGTCCAACTCTGTGGGATCCTATTGACTATAGCCTGCCAGGCTCCTCTGTCCACATGATTCTAAGGCAAGAATACTGGAGTGGGTTGCCATGCCCTCCTCCAGGGGATCTTCCAAACCAGGGATTGAACCTGTGTCTCCTACAACTCCTGCATTGGCAGGCGGGTTCTTTACCACTAGAGCCACCTAGATTCCATCAGTTCGGGTCAGTCTCTCAGTCATGTCCGATGCTGCAACCCCATGGACTGCAGCATGCCAGGCTTCCCTGTCCATCACCAACTCCCTGAGCTTGCTCAAACTCCGTGTCCATTGAGTCAGTGATGCCATCCAATCATCTCATCCTCTGTTGTCCCCTTCTCCTACTGCTCTCAATCCCTCCCAGCATCAGGGTTCTTTCCAATGAGTCTGTTCTGCACATCAGGCTGCTAAAATATTGAAGTTTCAGCTTTAGCATCAGTCCTTCCAATGAATATTCAGGACTGATTCCTTTAGTATTGACTGGTTTGATCTCCTTGCAGTCCATAGGACTCTCAAGAGTCTTCTCCAACACCACAGTTCAAAAGCATCAATTCTTCAGTGCTCAGCTTTCTTTATGGTCCAACTCTCCATACATACATGCGTGACTACTAGAAAAACGATAGCTTTGATAGACGGACCTTTGTTGGCAAAGTAATGTCTCTGCTTTTCAATATGCTATCTAGGTTGGTCATAACTTTCCTTCCAAGGAGTAAGCGTCTTTTAGTTTCATGGCTGCAGTCACAATCTGCAGTGATTTTGGAGCCCCCCAAAATAAAGTCTGACAGTGTTTCCACTGGTTCCCCATCTATTTCCCATGAAGTGATGGGACCAGATGCCATGATCTTCAATAAAATATTTGTTTTTCTCTTTCTGACTTACTTCACTCTGCATAATAGGCTCTAAGTTCATCCACCTCATTAGGACTGACTCAAATGTATTCCTTTTATGACTGAATAATATTCCATTGTATACGTGTACCACGGCTTCATTATCTATTCATCAGTCAATGGTTGCATCCATGTTCTAGCTATTGTAAATAATGATGCAGTGAACATTGGAGGTACATATGTCTTTTTCAGTTTTGGTTTCCTCGGGGTGTATGCCCATTGTGTGATTGCAGGGCCATATATAATTTTATTCCTAGTTTTTTAAGGAATCTCCATATTGTCTTCTACAGTGGCTGTATCAATTTATATTCCCACCAACAGTGCAAGAGGGTTCCCTTTTCTCCACACACTCTCCAGCATTTGTTGTTCGTAGGTTTTTAGTGATGGCCATTCTGACCAATGTGAGGTGATATATCGTTGTAGTTTTGATCTGCATTTCTCTAGTAATGAGTGATATTGAGCATCTTTTCATGTGTTTGTTAGCCATCTGTATGTCATCTTTGGAGAAATATCTGTTTAGGTCTTTTGCCCACTTTCTGATGGTTTGTTTGTTTTTCTGGTATTGAGTTGTATGAGCTGCTTGTATATTTTTGAAATTAATCCTTTGTCAGTTGTTTCATTTGCTATTATTTTCTCCCATTCTGAGGGTTGTCTTTTCATCTTGTTTATATAATTTCCTTTGCTATGCCAAAGCCTATAAGTTTAATTAGGTCATTTATTTATTTTTGTTTTTATTTCCATTACTCTAGGAGGTGGGTCATAGAGGATCTTGCTGTGGTTTATGTCATAGAGTTATCTTCCTATGTTTTCCTCTAAGAGCTTTATACTTTCTGGTCTTAAATCCATTTTGAATTTATCTTTGTATATGGTGTTAGGAAGTATTCTAATTTTATTATTTAACATGTAGCTGTCCAGTTCCCAGCATGACTTATTGAAGAGGCTATCTTTGCCCCATTGTTTATTCTTGCTTCCTGTGTAAAAAATAAGGTATCCATAGGCACATGGGTTTAATCTCTGGGCTTTCTATTTTGTTACATTGGTCTACATTTCTGTTTTTTTTTTTTTTTTTGGTGCCAGTACCATACTGTCTTGATGACTGTAGCTTTGCAGTATAGTCTGAAGTCAGGAAGGGTGATTCCACCAGCTTCATTCTTCTTTCTCAAGATTGCTTTGGCTATTCGAGGCCTTTTATGTTTCCAAATGAACTGTGAAAGTTCTTGTTCTAGTTCTGTGGAAAATGTCATTGGTAATTTGATAAGGATCATGTTGAACCTGTAGATTGCACTTGGTAGTATAGTCATTTTCACAATATTGATTCTTCCAACCCAGGAACATAGAATATCTCTTTGTCTCATCTTCAATTTCTTTCATCAGTGTCTTACAGTTTGCTGTATAAAGCTTTTTGTCTCCTTCAGTTCAGTTCAGTTCAGTCACTCAGTCGTGTCTGACTCTTTGCGACCCCATGAATCGCAGCATGCCAGGCCTCCCTGTCCATCACCATCTCCCGGAGTTCACTCAGACTCACGTCCATTGAGTCAGTGATGCCATCCAGCCATCTCATCCTCTGTTGTCCCCTTCTCCTCCTTCCCCCAATCCTTCCCAGTATCAGAGTCTTTTCCAGTGAGTCAACTATTTGCATGAGGTGGCCAAAGTAGTGGAGTTTCAGCTTTAGCATCATTCCTTCCAAAGAAATCCCAGGGCTGATCTCCTTCAGAATGGACTGGTTGGATCTCCTTGCAGTCCAGGGGACTCTCAATAGTCTTCTGCAACACCACAGTTCAAAAGCATCAATTCTTTGGTGCTCAGCTTTCTTCACAGTCCAACTCTTAGGTAGATTTATTCCTATATATTTTATTCTTTTTGTTGCAGTGGTAAATGGGATTGATTCCTTAATTTCTCTTTCTGATTTTTCATTGTTAGTATATCGAAGGGATGCAATGATCCTTCAATATATGCAATATATGTGATATACCATATTAACAAATTGAAAAATAAAGACCTAATGATAACCTGAAAGATGCAAAAAAAAAGCCTTTGACAAAATTCAGCCCCATTTATGAGAAAAGCGCTTCAAAAAATGGCCATAGAAGGAATCTACCTCAGCAAAGTAAAGGCGATAAACCCACAGCAAACATTATTCTCAACTGTGAAAAACTGAAAGCAATCTCTTTAAGATCAGGAACAAGACAAGTGTGCCCACCTCACCACTATTATTCAGTATAGTTTTGGAAGTTCAAGCTACAGCAATCAGAGAAGAAAAAAAAATAAAAGGAATCCAGATCAGAAAAGAAGTAAAACTCTCACTGTTTGCAGATGACATGATACTACATAGCAAACCCTAGAGATAGTGTTAGAAAATTACTAGTGCTAATCAATGAATTTAGCAAAGTCACAGGATACAAAATCAATCCACAGAAATCACTTGCATTTCTCTTGTAAGTTTTTTTAAAGTCTGCTTTGTTTGAAAGGAATATTACTAGTCCTGCTTTCTTTTCATTCCCATTTGCTTGGAACATCTCTCTTTTCCAGTCCCCTGACTTTCAGTCTATATGTGTCCTTAGGTCTGAAGTGGGTCTCTTGGAGGCAGCATATACACAGGTCTTATTTCTGTATCCATTCAGCCAGTTTGGTTGGGGCATTTAATCTGTTTACATTTAAGGTAGTTATTGATAACACACATATGTATTCTTTAGGAGGGGATATTCATAATTGTCCTTACAGGTTTTTAAGTTAATTTTTATTAGTGTAGTTGCGTTACAGTGTCGTGTTTCTACTGTACAGCAAAAGAATCAGTCATACATATACACATTCCCTCCCTTTGGGACTTCCTTCCATTCGGGTCACCACAGTGCATCAGGTAGCATTCCCCGTGCTATACAGTATGTTCTCTTTAGTGTTCCATTTTATACATAGTATCAATAGTGTATATGTGTCGATACAATCTCCTAATTTATCGCATCCCCACTTTCCCCTTGGTATCCATATATTTGTTATCTGCCTCTTTTGCCTCTGTTTCTGCTTTGCAAATATAATTTTACCATTTTTCTTACCATATATGCATTAATATATGATATTTGTTTTTCTCTTTGTGACTTACCTCACTCTGTATGATACTCTGTAGCTCCATTCACATCTCTACAAATAACCCAATTTCGTTCCTACTGATGGCTAAGTAATAGTCCATTGTATATATGTACCATGTCTTCTCTATCTGTTTCTCTGCTGATGGACATTTAGGTTGCTTCCATGTCCTGGATATTCTACACATGAACATTGGGGGTACATATATCTTTTTTAGTTACAGTTTTCCCTGAGTATATGCCCAGGAATGGGATTACTGGTTCATATGGTAATAATATTTTTAGTTTTTTAAGGAACTTACATACTCTTTTTCCATAGTGGTTATATCAGTTTATACTCCCACCAAGAGTGCATGAAGATTCCCTTTTATCCACACCCTCTCCAGCATTTATTTCATGATGGGCATTTTAACCAATATGAGATGATACCTCATTGTAGTTTTGATTTTCATATTTCTGGTAATTAGTGATGTTGAGGATCTTTTCATGTGTGTGTTCGCTATCTGTATGTCTTCTTTGGAGATATGCCTATTTAAGTCTTCTGCCCATTTTTTGATTGGGTTTATTGCTTTTTTGAAATTGAGCTCCCTGAGCTGTTTGTATATTTTAGAAATTAATCCATTGTCAGTTGCTTCATTTGCAAATAGTTTCTCCTATTCTGGAGGTTGTCTTTTCATCTTATTTATGGTTTCCTTTGCTGTGCAAAAGCATTTAAGTTTAATTAGATTCCATTTATTTTTATTTTCATTTTAATTACTCTAGGAGATGAGTCAAAAAGGATCTTCCTATGATTTATGTAAAAGAGTGGTCTGCCTATGTTTTCCTCTGAGTTTTATAGTATCTGGCCTTATATTTGGTTTCCTTGGTGGCTCAGTGGTAAAGAATCTGCCTGCCAATGCAGGAGATATTGGGTTTAGAAAAAATCTCCTGGAGGAGGAACAGCAATCCACTCCAATATTGCTTGGGAAATCCCACAGAGAAAGGAACCTTACTTTAATCTCTTCTGAATTTATTTTTATGTATGGTGTTAAAGTGAAAGCAAGTGTTAGTCGCTCAGTCATGTCCGACTCTCTGTGACCCCATGGACTATAGCCACCAGGCTCCTCTTTCCATGGAATTCTCCAGGCAACAATATTGGTATGGATTGCCATTCTCTTCTCTAGGGGATCTTCCTGACCCAAGGATTGAAGCTGGTTCTCCTGTTTTGCAGGCAGATTCTTTACCATCTGAGCCACCAGGGAAGCCCCATGTATGGTGTTAGAGAGTGCTCTGATTTCATGTTTTCACATGCAGCTGTCCAGTTTCCCCAGCACCACATATTAAAGAGACTGTTTTTTTATCCATTGTGTATTCTTGCCTCTTTTGTCATAGATTAGGTGACCATTTCTATCTTGTTCCATTGGTCTATATTTCTGCTTTTGTGCTAGTACCACACTACCTTTATTACCACAGCTTTATAGTATACTCTGAAGTCAGGTAGCCTGATTTCCTCCAGCTCCATTTTTCTTTCTCAAGATTGCTTTGGGTATTTGGGGTCTTTTGTGTTTCCATGCAAATTGCTCAATTTTTTGCTCTGTTCTGTGAAAAATATCATTGGTAATCTGACAGGCAGTGCATTGAATATATAGATTGTTTTGAGTAGTATAGTCATTTTCACAATACTGATTCTTCCACCCAAGAACATAGTATATCTCTCCATGTGTCATCTTTGATGTCTTTCATCAGTGTCTTGCAGTTTTTTGCATTCAAGTCTTTTGCTTCCTTAGGTAGATTTATTTCTAAGTGTTTTATTCTTTTTGTCACAGTGGTAAATGGGATTGTTTCCTTAATTTTTCTTTCTGATCTTTTGTTGTCAGTGTACACAAATGCGAGAGATTTCTGTGTGTTAGTTTCATATCCTTAAACTTCACTAAATTCATTGATTAACTCTAGTAGTTGTCTGGTGGCAACTTTAGGATTTTCTATGTATAGTATCATGTCATCAGAAAACAACGACCGTTTTAGTTCTTTTCCAGTTTGGATTCCTTTTATTTCTTCTCTGATTGCTGTGGCTAGGACTTCAAGGACGATTCTAAATCATAGTAACTAGAGGGAAAACCCTTGTCTTGTTCCTGATTTTAGAAGAAATGCTTTCACTTTTCACAATTGAGACTAATTTTTGCCTTGGGTTTGTGATATATGACTCTTATACTGAGGTAGATTCCCTCTTTGCCCACTTTCTGGAGAACTTTTCTTTTTTTATCACAAAAGGGTGTTGAATTTTGTCAAAACCATTTTCTGTATCTACTGAGATGATTATATGGTTTTTATTCTTCAGCTTGTTAATATGGTGTATCACTTTGATTGATCTGTTTATATTGGAGAATCCTTTCATCCCTGAGACAAATCCCACTTGATCATGTTGTAGGATCCTTTAATGTGTTGTCGGATTTGGTTTGCTAGTATTTTGTTGTGAATTTTTGTTTCTATGCTCATTATTGATATTGGCCTGTAATTCTCTTTTGTTGATTGTATCTTTGTCTGGTTTTGGTATCAGAGTGATGGTGGCTTTGTAAAGTGAGTTTGAGAGTGTTCCACCCTCTGCATTTTTTTTTTTTTTTTTGGCAGAGTTTGAGAAGGATAGCAGTTAGCTCTTCTCTAAATGTTTGGTGGAATTATGCTGTAGGTATCTGATCCTGGACTTGTGTTTGTTGGAAGATTTTTTTTTAATTTATTATTAATTGAAGGATAATTGCTTTACAGCATTGTGTTGGTTTCTGCCATACATCAACATGCATCAGCCATAGGGGTACATATGTCCCCTCCCTCCCACCTCTTACCCCTGTTGGAAGATGGGTTTTTTTTTAAAATATTTATAATCTTTTTTTGAGTAACTAATAATTATCAAAAATTTTAACTGTATAATATAACTGTCTTACAAGTCTGCATAAGGGTGATCTCAAATATTGAATATATCAAGCTTTTGACACAGTGTTTGATATTTAGTAAAGCTCAAAAATTGTTGATTTGGTTTTGCTATTTAAGTAGTATTATCATTGGGCAAGAAATGAGGTTAATAAGGTAATAGTCAAAATTATGGCTTCGTGGATGATATATTAGCCTCCTAGGGCTGTTGAAACAAAGTACCACAGGTGATTTAGAACAGAAGTCTTTTGTTGCATACTTATGGAAGACAGGAATTTGAAATCAAGTTGTAGGCAAGTCCATTTTCCCTCTGGAGGTACTAGGAAAGGATCTGTTCCCAGTATCTTTCCTAAAGATTGTTGGATTGTAGCATCATGACTCAATCTCTCTATGGTGTTCTCCCTGTGAGGTGTTTTTTTGTTTTTGTTTTTAATAATAAGGACATCAGTCATATTAGATAAGGACTGTATGCTACAGCAGTAAGACCTCATCTGCTCATCTGACCCTGTATGTTTATGTTTCCAAATAAGGTCAGTTCTAAGTCTTCAAATCTAAGAGACTTGAGAGTAGGGATTTAACATATAAAGTGTTGGGGGTATGCATTCCATAACAGATGAGACACTAATCCTGGAAACATGAATACAGACAGAATAACTTTCAGAGAATGCCATCACCAAAGGAAAAGGAAGGAGTGAGTTGACAGGGTATGTGAGGCAAGTAAAGAGGCAAAAGGACTGAATTCCAAGTGATGAGCTATAAAGTAAAGAAACTGTATTAGGGCCAGATCTGAGTGTGTGGTAAGTTGCTTCAGTCATGTTGGACTCTGCTACCCTATAGACCATAGCCAACTGGCTCCTCTGTCCATGGAATTCTCCAGGCAAGAATACTGGAGTGGGTTGCCATGCCCTCCTCCAGGGGATCTTCCTGACCCAGGGATCTAACCTGCACCTCCTATGTCTCCTGCATTGGCCAGTGGGTTCTTTACCACTAGCACCCCCTGGGTTAGCCTGTTAGGCCAGATCTAGGGCCATGCAACATATAATGACTAGTATAGTTAAGTCAGCAACTCTTCAGAGTAGACTCTGGTTATGCCAATGCAACCAGGCTGCAGTCAGGCCTAGAACCAATTCAGGAAATGTGAAGATTCAGTGGAGGAATTTAGAGGCAATGTTTAGGCATAAAAGTTTGAAACTGAAATGGTATGTTCATTGTCTATGGTATGCACATTCAACACTAAGAAATTACTATTTTTTATTGACAAAAACGATAATGATTTGGGATAAACAGGAAGCTGTATAGTGCAGACTGCATATATCAAAACCTCTTTCATCCCAGAAGTGTATCAAAAAGAAGGGTGTTAGATAAAGAATGACTATCTCTGCTTCCTCTTGACTATATATTGACTATATTCCTTCATTTATTAAATAAGATACTGATATTTACTCCCATAAAAGGCTACTGTAGGAATTAAATTGTGTTTTTCAGGTAGGGCTTGCATAGTAAGTGCACTAAAACTGATAGCCACTATTTTTATATTTGTTATCTTACTTATGTGATTATTCTTAAATAAAGAATGGAATGGCAAAATAATTGATAGTAATATCATCGCTTCCTACACAATTATCTCTTTCATTCATTCTCTTTACCACTTTTCTACATTGTTTTCTCTTAAACTTTCCTTTTTTTCCCAGTACTTCTGCTTTATTCTCTTGTCTTTTATCTTTTGTATGTTTTTAAAGGGTACATACTCCAAATATTTTTCTTCCCAAGGCTGATGTTTGTGTTAAAAGTTACATTTTAGGTTTCTTTCCCCTTTTTTACATTTCTTCACTCTTCATGTTTAGAGAATGTTCAGGCATGTGCTAAGCCTTAATTCTATAACAGAAGATCAAGTTTAGCCCCTGACATGTAGAAGTCCCAGTTTGACAAGGACATGGTTATATGGATAGATAAATCACAATTCAGTGTGATCAGAGATCAAGGGCAAAAACACAGACACCTGTAAGTGGAATTGGCAACAATTCAAAGCAAATGACAGTGCACTAGATTCTGAGTGGAAGATTTCTAGGAAAAGGGCTTGGATGATTTCAGTTTAGAAAAAAAAATTTTCTTGGCTTTCATTCATTGGAATACATTTTAGAGGCCTACTTTCTTCTGTAACTAAAACATCACCAAGTTTTCCAAGATCTGAGACCCTTCTTAGCAGATATTTGGCTGCCAACCCCAAACTGCATTACCACAAGTGACAGCTCCCTTGTGGATGATCTGTCTTCTTACATCCCTTATGCTTCTCCATATCACTGGTTTATATGTCTCAGGCACCCTCAAATCTGTGTGCTTATACTTTTCTCTGGTATTTCTGTTCAAGATAAGATCCTTCTGGGCAATTAAAATTTATGCAAACAGAAGGACATAATTTCCTAAAAGGAATCTTCACACTTCCCTATAATGTTATAAAAGAAAAACTGCACTGCCTACTGTAGAAAAAATAATTAATTTGGCTTATTTTCACAGAAGATGTGATATGGAACAAGGGACTTGAGGTTTACATAAAAAAAAAAAACAAATCAAGGCAGCCCATACCATAAAATGATGTACAACCCAGTTTGAGAGATAATAACAATAATGAAGTGTGATCTGTGGTATACCACGATTGTCCCTTTTCCTGTACCTATTATCTTGGCATATTACACACAGCCATATGTACAATAGGTATTCCGTGTTTGCTTTACAGTCAGAATATTTTGAATGGGTAATAGGTTTTAAAATTGTAAAGGTAGAAAAGTGTATATAAAGTAAAATTCTCCCACTCCTCTCACCTAGTAGTTTCCAAGTTTATTTGTAGCGATTTTATGGGTACTTTCCTAGAGATATTATATGCACACATACCTCATTATTCTTTACTCTTATACAAATGTTAGCATACCTAAACATAAGTAACATGTACATGTTGCTTTCTTTTTATGCAATGCTATAACCTGAAGTTTGTTTCATACTAACATTTCTTGTTGTTCAGTCACTAAGTCATGTCCAAATCTTTGCAGCCCCATGTAATGCATCACACCAGGCTCCGCTGTCCTCCACTATCTCCTGGAGTTCACGCAAATTCATGTTCACTGAGTTGGTGATACTATCTAATCGTCTCACACTCTACCATCCTCTTCTCCTTCAATCTTTCCCAGCATCAGGGTCTTTTCTGGTGAATTGGCACTTTGCATCAGATGGCTAAAGTTTTGGAGCTTTAGCTGTAACATCAACCTTTTTAATGAATATTTCAGGTTGATTTCTTTTAGGATTGACTGGTTTGATCTCCTTGCAGTCCAAGGGATTCTCAAGAGTCTCCTCCAGCATTGCAATTTGAAAGCATCGATTGTGATCAGCCTTCTTTATGGTCCAACTCTCACATCCATACATGACTATGGAAAAACCATACATTTGACTATATGGACCTTTGTCATCAAAGGGATATCTTCATTTTTTAATATGCTGCCTAGGTTTGTCATACTTTTCCTTTCAAGGAGCAAGAGTCTTTTAATTTTGTGGCTGCAGTCACCATCTGAAGTGACTTTAGAACCCAAGAAAATAAAATCTGTCACTGCTTCTACTTTTCCCCTTCTATTTGCCATGAAGTGATGGGACCAGATGCCATAATCTTAGTTTTTGAATGTTGAATTTTAAGCCAGCTTTTTGACTCTCCTTTCACCCTCATCAACAGGGTCTTTAGTTCCTCTTTGCTTCCTGCCACTAGAGTGTTATTATCTGCATTACTGAGGCTGTTGACATTTATCCTGGTATTCTTGAGTCCAGCTTGTGATTCATCCAGTCCAGCATTTCACATGATGTACTGTGCACATAAGTTAAATAAGCAAGGTGACAATATACATCCTTATCATACTTCTTTCCCAATTTGGAACCAGTCCACTGTTACATGTCCAGTTCTAACTGTTGTTTCTTGACCCGCAGGCAGGTTTCTTAGGAGACAAATAAGGTGGTCTGGTATTCCCATCTCTTTAAGAATTCTCCACAAGTTTTTGTGATCCACACAGTCAAAGGCTTTTACACAGTCAATGAAGCAGAAGTAGATGTTTTTTAGGAATTAATTATCTTGCATTCTCTATGTTCCAACAAATGTTGGCAATTTGATCTCTGGTCCCTCTGCCTTTTCTAAGAGGAATCTGGAAGTTCTAGGTTCACCTACTGTTAAAGACTTGCTTGAAGGATTTTGAGCATACCTTAACTAGCATGCAAAATTAGCACAATTGTCTGGTAGTTTGAACATCCCTTGGCACTGTTGTTCGTTGGGATTGAAATGAAAACTGACCTTTTCCAGTCCTGTGGCCACTGCTGAGTTTTCCAAATTTGATGACATATTGAATGCAGCACTTTAATAGCATCATCTTTTAGCATTTTTTAGGCAGCTCAGCTGGAAGTCCATCACCTCTACTAGCTTTGTGGTAATTCTTCCTAAGGCCCACTTGACTTCACACTCTTGGCATGTCTGACCCTAAGTGAGTGATTACACCATTGTGGTTATCTGGTCATTAAGACCATTTTTTGTATAGTTCTTCTGTATATTCTTTCCACCTCTTCTTAATCTCTTTTGTTTCTGATAGATCCTTACGGTTTCTGTTCCTTATCTTGTCCATTCTTGCATGAAATATTCCCTTGATATCTCCAATTTTCTTAACAAGATCTCTAGTTTTTCCCCTTCTATTGCTTTCCTCTAATTCATTTGCGCTGTTCATTTAAGAAGGCCTTCTTGTCTCTCCTTGCCATTCTCAGGAACTCTGTGTTCAGTTGGGTATATTTTTCACTTTCTTCCTGCCTTTCACTTCTCTTCTTTTCTCAACTGTTTGTAGAGCTTCCTCAGACAACGACTTTGCCATCTTGCTTTGGGGATAGTGTTGATCATCACCTCCTATACAAGGTTACCAACCTCTGTCCATAGTCTGTCTACCAGATCTAATCCCTTAATCTGTCATCTCTTCTGTGTAATAATAAGGGATTTGATTTAGGTCATACCTGAATGGCCTAATGGTGTTTCCTACTTTCTTCAGTTTAAGCCTAAATTTTGTGATAAAGAGTTCATGATTTAGGCCACCGTAAGCTCCAGGTCTTGTTTTTGCTGACTGTATAGAGCTTCTCCTGCTTTTGCTGCAAATAAAATAATCAATCTGATTTTGGTATTGACCATTTGGCAATGTCCATGTGTAGAGTTGTCTCTTGTGTTGTTGGAAGAAGGTGCTTGCTATGACCAGTGTGTTCTCTTGACAAAACTCTATTATCCTTTGTGTGCTTTATTTTGTACTCTAAGGCCAAACTTGCCTGTTGCTCCAGGTATCTCCTGACTTCCTACTTCGGTATTCCAGTGCCCTATGATGAAAATGACATCTTTTTTTGCAGTTAGTTCTAGAAGGTTTTGTAGATCTTCCTAGAACTGGTCAACTTCAGCCTTTTTGGCATCAGTGGTTGGGGCATAGACTGGAATACTGTGATATTGAATGTTTGCTTTGGAAACAAACCAAGATCGTTCTGTTTTTGATATTGCACGCAAGAACTGTATTTCCAGACACTTTTGTTGACTATGAGGGATACTCTATTTCTTGTAAGGGATTCGTGCACACAGTAGTAGATACAATGATCATATGAATTAAATTTGCCCATTCCTGGGCATTTTAGTTCACTGATTCTTAAGATATCAATATTCACTCCTGTCATCTCCTACTTGACCATCTCCTTGATTCATGGACCTAACATTCTAGGTTCTTAGGCAATATTTTTCTTTACTTTCACCGCCAGACAGATCCGCAACTGACCTTCATTTCTCCTCTGGCCCAGCTACTTCATTCTTTCTGGAGCCTTCTGGAGCTATTAGTAATTGCCCTACACTCTTTCGCAGTAACAGTAGTTGAAAGCACCAGACTCTTTCTGACCTGGGGGCTCATCTTCCAGTGTCATATCTTTCTGCCTTTTCATATTGTTCATGAGGTTCTCACTGCATGAATACTGGAGTGGTTTGCCATTTCCTCCTCCACTGGGCCATGTTTTGTCAGAACTCTTCACTATGACCCATCTGTCTTGAGTAGCCCTGCCTGGCATTGCTCATAGCTTCATTGAGTTACAGAAGCCCCTTTGCCACAACAAGGCTGTGTGTAATCCATGAAAAGGATAGTGCTTTCTTATTTTATGACTTCATAGCATTTCATTGTGTATAGATTTTCATACATACATATACAAGGGTATACTTGTGTGGGAAAGTGAAAGTGAAGTTGCTCAGTTGTGCCCGACTCTTTGTGACCCCATGGACAGCAGCCTGCACCAAGCTCCTCCGTCCATGAGATTTTCAAGGCAAGAGTACTGGAGTGGGTTGCCATTTCCTTCTCCAGGGAATCTTCTTAACCCAGGGATCAAACCCAGGTCTCTCACATTGTAGACAGATGCTTTACCATCTGAGCCACCAGGGAAGTCCTTATATAGTCTGCATGTGCACAGTGGCTTTGGTGGGTGACACGGATCTGACATAAGTGTCAGTCATGTCTTTCCCTAGGTTGCTATCACCTTTGTAGGAGGTAGGATTGGAGATGGACTGGCTAGGGCCAGAGCCAGGTATGGGTCAGAGCTTTCCCTGCTCAACGGGCAGCGCCACTCTATTGAGGGTAGGGGCAAGTACTAAGTTGCTGGCGCAGAAGCCCTGAGAGTGGGTCCAAGCTGGCTCTGTTCCCTTGAAGTGCTTGCTCTCCCTACTCCTAGCACTGGGACCATTGCCCTAGAAGAGACCAGTGCTTGAACAAGATGGGCTGGTGCAGAGGCTTGGCATGCATTTGAGTATGAGTTCTGGTGGCCCTGGCTGCTATCAGTAATGGCTGTCCCTTCCCCCAATGCCAGCTCAGATGCCACTTCAAGCCTGAGTTGCCTTGTCCTCACAACGGAGCTCTCCCCTTGGCTGCTGCAGCCCTTACTCTAGTGTGCAGCTGTGTGGTGAAGCAAGCACGGCTGGAATGCTGATGTGCCTGGGCAGTTGCCAGAAACTGGCCAGTGTCTTGTGCAATTTCAATTCACACTCTTCTACCTTGTTCCAGGAGAAAGCAAGCATGCGTGTGCTCCTCACGGGTAAAGTCTATGCTTCCCTTAGCCCTCCTGTTAGTCTCACCAGCCTAAAACTGGCCAAGGGGATTCATCTTCCTGGTGTTGCATTCCATCGCTGGAGAGCCCAATATTTGGCTCAAATCTCTCATTCCCCAGGGAGGATCTCTGCCCATGTAATCTCCCTCCTCTTCTGAGTCCCATTCAAGAGGCTTGACCCGTATTTTCGCCTTGATAGCAATTCCATGTGGATGTTCCTTACAGCCTTGGTAGAAGAAGAGTCTTTCTGTCAGTCTCCAGTTGTTTTTCACTGGGGATTGTTCCAGTAAACAATACAGACGTATTTTTAACGTGTTCCTGGAGGGAGGTGAGTCCTGCGTCCTGCTGCTCCAACTTGATCTTGCCCGCTATTGTGATACATCACTTTTACTACTCAGGCTCTGTTAAAGCTTTGTTTTCATGTACTTCTGAAAAGCCTGGGAGTAGGGAACAAATACTTCTATAAATTCAAAGAAAAGGATCTTAAAATGTCCCATTCAGTGTTTGCTGTTATAGTGCAAAGCATTCCTTAGTTTGTATGTCCACATAAAATTTGAGGTGCCTTGAAGGAAATCTGGAGCATTGAAATGGTGCTCTGTGTATATCACTCTGTAATATAGATCTCAGAGCTTAGGACCTGGAGAATATGAAACATTTTAGGGAAGTCTCTGTACACTGAGTCCTGAGCATAAGGGAAGAAGAATCATGTTGACTAGATAGTCTACTTTGTCAAGAATCTGGACCATTAACATTTGGTACCAAAGTAAGGCTCTACTATTCACTCTGTGACATGGAGAAGCAGCAAAAATTCTCTGGAAGAGTCTACTGTAGTATAAACTCACAATAACAATACAGGCTTTCCCCTAGGACCAATAGAAAATGAGTACAGTATTCAGACAACATGGTTTAATGGTTTGGGACTTCAGCTCTGGAGTTAGACTGCCAAGATTAAACCCATACTCTATACTTAAGAGTTGTATGACTCTATACTTAAGAGTTGTATGTTTTTGAGAAAGCAATTTAATCTCTCTGTGGGCCTGGTTTTTCTTATCTAGAAATTGAGGATTGTTTTTATTTTTACAGAGTTATGAAAATTAAATGAGGTAATGCATTTAAAAAGCCAAGGCAGATACTAGAGCATAATGAATGTTCTGTAGATGTATTTCTGTTCATTTTACATAAGAAAATGCTTTATGAAAGGAAGGACTTTATTAGTGAAAAATATTATTAGTTAAGACATTTATTGATTCTTATTCCAGTCAGGAATACAA
>SJYQ01002562.1:700988-724281 GCA_006410935.1 Redunca redunca | reverse complement strand
CTTTTCTTCCAAGGAGCAGGAGTCTTTTAATTTCATAAATATATATATTTCATATATATACATAACATATATAATGACATTTTTCACTTTATGTATATGAAATGTCATTATATATGTGTATATGTGTGTGTGTGTATACACACATATATATGCTGTGTTGCACTGTGCTTAGCCACTCAGTCATGCCCGACTCTTTGTGACCCCATGGACTGTAGCTCGCTAGGCTCCTCTGTCCATGAAATTCTCCAGGCAATAATACTGGAATGGGGAGCCCTTCCCTTCTCTAGGGGATCTTTCCAACTCAGGGCTTGAACCCACGTCTCTCCCATTGCAGGCAGATTCTTTACCATCTCAGTCACCAGGGAATATGCACACACATATATATTGTATATGATTCATGTTTAACTTTGAAATTTTCTTTCCATGCTTTGTTCTCTTTCTTAACGTAGCTCCAGGTTAAGGACGCTTAGCTGATAGACATTCCTTGGTAGTTCCAATGTGTAGAATTTTCCTTTGTTGATGACTTCTGCTCAGTTACTGGCAGATGTATGCAGAGGTAATATGATAGCAATGGCTTGCACATACAGTAAGTGGCATTATCAAGCAGTCAATAAATGACAGCTTTTTTAATGTAATATAAATTGGGGGATATAAGGACATTGTTAATATAATAGAAGAACCATTAGCACATACAATAGCTTGCTTTATTAACATCCCTGTTCATGTTAGCAATTTTGTTCTAATTTAAGTGATGTCCCCATTATAGTGGCAAATTGTGTTTTCATTAATACAGTGGAAAATCCATTAATATGAAAATTGCTCATTCAGAATCACATTAGTGAAGTGCTTATCTTATTATCAGCAAGCCGATTCTAACCTAGGTGCTAAGCAATCTGAGTTGAAGCATCCCATAGCAAAGGTGTTCATACTGCTTTAGAAGGAGGCTATCCCTGGCTTTCTTATGGTTTCTTGACACCTTTAATTGCATTACTTTAAAAAGTTATATACATTAACACCAACACTATTGTTAGCTTAGTTCTGAATCTTCTATAAATTTTATATAAAGACACAAACATCCTACAACTTTACAAGCAGTGTGTATAGGTTTGGGTTCTTTTGTTTTAAGCAACAGAATTTAACTTTACTACCTTATGAAAAAAAACTTATTGAAATGTTTATAGGGGAGTTCACAGAATAAATGGGTGGTACTTGCTTAGACATAGGAAACAATTTTCAGAGGGACCTAGAAAGTGAATCGGAGCAGTGATCATTGTAACAACAATGTTTGGGCCAGTCTGCTCTGTCAGAATGATTATTTTCACCTTTACTCCAGTTTTTGTTGTCAATCCACAGTCCTCTAGTTCTGTGGAACATCACCTGAATGTACATCTGGACATTGTGTATCAGGTGTACAGAACCAGAATGTACATCTGAATGTATATCTGGGCCTGAATTGTATATCTGGGCTACCTGCTGCCTAAGGTAACAGGGAGGGTTTGTTCATTTTTGTATCCATCCTGTAAGAGCACACAAAATAAAAGAGAGGAAATCATACCTCATTAATAACTGTGGTACTATTGAGAAGGAATAATTGGAATAAGTAGCCAAAAACTAAAATATTCCACCGCAGTTATAAAATTTATGAGTATTTTAAGTTGGACATGGTGACTGAACAACAACAAGATTCTATGTTATAAGGAAACTGTGACAGGCATTCAGTCCAGTTCAGTTGCTCAGTTGTGTCTGACTATTTGTGATCCCGTGGACTGCAGCACACCAGGCTTCCCTGTCCATCACCAACTCCAGGAACCTATTCAAACTCATGTCCATCGCGTCGGTGATGCCATCCAACAATCTCATCCTCTGTTGTCCCCTTTTCCTCCTGCCTTCAATCTTTCCCAGCATCAGTGTATTTTCAAATGAGTCAGCTCTTCACATCAGGTGGCCAAAGTATTGGAGTTTCAGCTTCAGCATCAGTCCTTCCAATGAACACCCAGGACTCATCTCCTTTAGGATGGTCTGGTGGGATCTCCTTGATATCCAAGGAACTCTCAAGAGTCTTCTTCAATACCACAGTTCAAAAGCATCAATTATTTGGCACTCATCTTTTTTTATAGTCCAAACTCACATCCATAGCTTTGACTAGACGGACCTTTGTTGGTAAAGTAATGTCTCTGCTTTTTAATATGCTGTCTAGATTGCTCATAGCTTTTCTTCCAAGGAGCACGCATCTTTTTTTCATGGCTGCAGTCCATCTGCAGTGATTTTGGAGCCCAAGAAAATAAAGCCTGTCACTGTTTCCACTCTTTCCCCATCTATTTGCCATGAAGCGATGGGATGGGATGCTATGGCGTTAGTTTTCATAATGTTGAGTTTTAAGCCAACTTTTTTACTCTTCTCTTTATCTTTCATCAAGAGGCTCTTAATTCTTCACTTTCTGCCATAAGGGTGGTGTCATATGCATATCTGAGGTTATTGATATCTCTCTCAGCAATCTTGATTCCAGCTTGTGCTTCTTCCAGCCCAGCATTTCTCATGATGTACTCTGCATATAAGTTAAATAAGCAGGGTGACAATATACAGCCTTGATACTCTACTCTCCTGATTTGGAACTAGTTTGTCTTTCCATGTCCAGTTCTAATTGTTGATTCTTGATATGCATACAAAATTCTCAGGAGGCTGGTCAGGTGGTCTAGTATTCCCATCTCTTGAAGAATTTTCCAGTTTGTTGTGATCCACACAGTCAAAGACTTTGGCATAGTCAATAAAGCAGAAGTTTCTCTGGAACTCTCTTGCTTTTTTGCTGATCCAGCAAATGTTGGCAATTTGATCACTGTTTCCTCTGCCTTTTCTAAATCCAGCTTGAACATCTGGAATTTCATGGTTCATGTACTGTTGAAGCGTGGCTTGGAGAATTTTAAGCATTACCTTGCTAGTGTGTGAGATGAGTGCAATTGTGTGGAAGTTTGAGCATTCTTTGACATTGCCTTTCTTTGGAATTGGAATGAAACCTGACCTTCCACTCATAATTACCTAGCTCTCCTAAACTTTCATTCTCTGGGAGAATGACCATATGAGTTGCTTCAGCCAAAGATATGTGAGCAAAAGTGAGTTGTGTTTCATATCTTCATTTCAGTTTTTAATTACTGATGCTCAACTCATTAATTTTCCTTTCCCTATCACCAAAACCTGCAGCCTTCTAGATGGTAAAGCCTCTGTCCATTGGTGTCCCAGTAAGCAGCCATAGAGTTCTTCACCAAAGGTAGAAACATACAACAAAAACAAACAACATTGTCAAAGTCAGATATTGTGGGTTTTGCTGCCCAGCCATTCCTAGGGACATAAGTGGTATGACAGAAGGAAAGTAAATATTGTTAAAATAAAGGCTGTGATTCTTATTGAATATATGATCTTCAGAAATTTATTAGTTCCTATGTATCACTGTCTTCATTTATAAAATTGGAGAATAGATACCAACAGCATAGGTATTATATATTACAGCTTACAGAGTAAGAAGAAAGCTAAAGTCAGGACACTGGGAAATATTAGTAAAGGAAGTGTAGGAAAAAATGGTTGTTTAAGGAGACTGGAGATGAACAATTAGAGAGTTAAGAGTAAAATTGGAGAGAAGAGCTATAGAATGGAAAGAAATCCTGCAGAAACAAGATATGAAATGTGTCCATCATATGACAAGTAAGAGAAAACTGATGACTTTATCAGTAGCAATAGATTACTTTCTATTTGTTCCAAGAGCATATGAAGTTACTACCTAAGAACTAAGAACACCTTGAAAACAGGAGAAATGGAAAATGTTTAAGCTGTAGCAGGGAGGATGGGGGGAAGCATACAAAGGAAGGATGGAAAGCTGAGACTATAGCTGATCAAGAATATCTCTGAGCATTTTGATAAACCTGTTGGAAAATAAATATGATATATTACTATATGTCATGTAAGTTAAACAAGATAAATTTTGTGGAAGTATTTTCACACTGATCTCTACCATAGGGACCCTAGAGTAACTTAAAAGAGGGTGTTGTTTGCCACATGACTCTTACTACTAGTTTTTCTGAAAATGTGTGTGTGTTAAGTGGAAATCAGCATTATGTGGTAGCATTTCAGTGAGGAGTAGTAGATTTAATTGTAAAGGTTGCAATTCCCTGTGAATTCAGAGATTCACTGAACTAAGTATGTTAAAAACTAAGATGTGTTTGACATTGAAAAAAAAAAAGTTTTCAGACTCTCCAGAATCAATCTGGGTGTATATTGTCTTAGCCAGACAACTTAGTTATTCTAAAAATAATAGATCAATTTATTTAAAAAATGTGTTAAAATTTTCTAAAATCTTCATATTTAATATACCGTGCACCACAGTTGGGTAAATAGCTTATTTGAATTCTTCCCTGATGGATAATGGTCTGGGAACAGTACATTTTATGACTCATTTTCTCCACTTCTAAAGTGGGAAAAAGATTTCAATTTCTTTTGAATAAAAGATCAAGAACACTTCCTGAGTATAAATTGCCCAATCTTGAAGAGTATAAATTCAATAATGAAGAAATGCATAAGACCACCTCCAACTTCTCATGCCTCTTGTCCTTCAAAAGAGAGCTAATTTATGATAGTTTGTGATTGTCCTTCTTTTGAACAAACAATTTTTTTTTCTTTACACTTCAATACAATCTCTTCTCCTTCCCCCTTAAAGGATTTAGTTTTGGATTAAAATCTTCCAGGTATGTGTGTGNCAATTTTTTTTCTTTACACTTCAATACAATCTCTTCTCCTTCCCCCTTAAAGGATTTAGTTTTGGATTAAAATCTTCCAGGTGTGTGTGTGTGTTGCATTGAGTTAACAGCAGTGCTACATTACCATTTATGAAAGTGAAAAAAATAGTTACCGTTTACTTTCCCACAGAGCTGTAAGAATTAGGTGAAATGTGTCCCTCTGCATATTTATTTCCAACTTAGATTGGAGTTCTTTCATCTTTTTTTATCATATGTACACACATTGCATGCTATAGAATGAGGCTGATCCACCCAACCTATTAGACACACACTGTGTTTTCAATGCAGGCACCATAAGATGGCAAGGTTTCAGTTTGGAGCCTTAATGAGGATCACCCCAGGGTGGGGGATGGGGTGGGGGGGATGGCAATCACTATGTCAAGTACTGGGACTTGATTGCAGATCACTGAAGGACATCACACAAGACCCTGGGAGCTTAAGAGTTTCCCATTTTTAGGGGACAGATGTGTCATCCAAGCCCCAGGAATAACGATGTACATAAACTACAGATCAGGGCAGCTTTGTTTAGAAAGAATGAATCTACATCAGCATCATATCCACCATAATCAAGACCACCCACAGGTCATTCTCTCCTTCTCCCTCTCTGGATTGCCTCCAAACATATTTTTTAATGAGATTTTCATTGAATTTCAAATCAACGTGTCAACTTAAGAGAGCAGAGAGTAAAGAAAAAAAAAGAAGAATGTAATGGAATTTCACAGTGGAAAGTGTAACAGTCATTGGCTGTTGAAATTAGATTTTATTACTATGTTTGCTTTTTGTAGGTGGCAGAAGATATATATTCTTCTTTTGAAATTAAAGTAAGATATGAACACACTATTGGGGGAGGGGGTAGGATAGAGGAGCATTTTTCAGTTAATGTCCTGTTGACCAGTAAAGATAATCTTTTCCTTTAGGCAGTATATTCCTGTTTTTGTTTTTGTTTTTTTCCTGTTGCTAGTATTATTCTTATTCTATGGTGAATGTTTCCCATCTAGGAGTTAGCCTATTATTCCTGAAGACAAGTACTGAAATTTCTGCTTATTTCAAACATAGATATTTTGGGGCTCTTTTACTCATCTGGGATTTTCTTACTAACTTCCTAAAAACTGGGAACTTAGCATGCATTGCTGTTGTGAGTCCTATAGCAGAAAGTTACCCAGCAAAACTGGTTACTGGAAAGACATTATGGTGTACAAGTTATTAAACTTCAGGCTGAGGTTTCTTGACAGTTTTTCCAGATTCTTGACAGCAAAGTTGGCCTAAGTTTATTGAAACTCTTTGACCATTATCTCCTGGAAAAAGTATATCCTTCTACTATAGATAATATTACTGAACAGTTTTGCAAAAATACAAGCTGCCTTTGTCAGTTTCTTTGTTGTTGTTCAGTGGCTCAGTTGTGTCCGACTCTTTGAGACCCCATGGACTGCAGCACACCAGGCTTCCCTATCCTTCACCATCTCCTGGAGTTTGTTCAAACTCATGTCCATTGAGTCAGTGATGCCATCCAACCATCTCATCCTCTGTCATCCCCTTCTCTTCCTGCCTTTTATCTCCCCAGAATCACTGACTCATTCTCCAGTGAGTCAGTGCTTCACATCAGGTGGCCCAAGTATTGAAGCTTCAGTTTCAGCATCAGTTCTTCCAATGAATTAAAGTCAGTTTTTTTAACTCAGACCAAATTCTAGAACTATGGAAGAACATAGAATATGAATAAGAAAATAAAGTGTGAATGGTTGCATATGTGGGTGTCTGTTCACTGAAGGTATATAAAGTAGGTATTTTTACTTAAAAGACATAGCTTTTCGTGTGAGGACTAGCTTCTGAACTTTCCAGCTTCATTTACATTGTCTTCAGGCTTCTCTTACCATAAACTTTGTTGTGTCTCCTGTGATGCCACCTGCTAATTTTTCTGATTCCATATATTCATTTACTTTGGTTATGCACATAATAAAAGAATCAGACTCAGGGGCAAGGATTTTAGAGTAAGAAATTTTTTTTTTGGAAATGATTTCAGGAGCACTGGTAGGAAAATAAGAACTGAGACCGTGAGATATGAAAGGGAATTAAAGCCAAAAAGGGATGAATTAGTTACTGTGTTATTGATGACTGAGGCTAACGCCTGTGGGGGACCTCAGGGAGATGGAATAGAAGTGTTTCAGAACTGTCACTACAACAGTGCAGAATTGGGGGCATTTATCCTCTTGTTCCTTTCCATCATTGCTTGAGGATTGCTTCTTGATTCCCTAACCCTTTAATCTTTTCTCGTGATTAAGCTCAGGATGCCAGATAAAGCCTATAGGTGGAGAGCTCCAGTTATTTGGTAAAAGCAGTTATCACTGTGCACAGCAACAGTGAAAATCAGCAAAAATGGGTGGAGACACAGACAACTTTGCGCATTACCAATTCTATGATTCCTTTTTCCACGTCTGTGATTCTAAGCTATTGGAAGCAAAGTATAAAGCATCAACTAAGGATCTGGCCTTCAGAAACTTAAGAGACTGTATTGATTTGGGGGAGACTGATGTTTCCCACTTAGCCCAATAATGGGCATGCCAGTGTAGGTAGTGTGTTCAAGAATCCCTAATGAACAAACACAGAAATCCATGCTCAAAACCTATAACTTTTCATCCACATAGCCTATTTTGAATAAAACATTCTTCCCATATTTCTCAGAGCCAAATATTAGATGTTTTCCTGATCAACCTGTCAAGGGTTTTGCTGTTCTTTTCTCACTCATATATTGGTTGGATTTCTTTTATATAAGAGTGTACTGGAAGATACAACTTGAACTGGCTTAAGTAATAAGGATTTTTTTTTTAATTAAAAAAACTAGAATGTGCTATGAGAGTTCTAACTTCAGGTATGGCTGAAACACAATAAGCCAGAGTTGTCCTTCAGTGGACAATAGCGATGGAAAGCTTTGTAAATGTTTAATTTGTAAGTGTTGATAGAGGTAAGAAAGCAAAAAGGAGAAGAGGAGGGCAGAGGATGAGATGGTTGGATACCATCACTGACTCAATGGACATGAATTTTAGCAAACTACAGGAGAGAGTGGAGGACAGAGGAGCCTGGTGTGCTTCAGTCCATGAGGTCACAGAGTCGGACATGACTGAGCAGCTGAACAAGAGGTAAGAAAGAGGAAGAAGCAATACAGTGGCCCACTAAAGAGCAACTCTGGCTTCTAAGTTCTACCTCTAATTTGGAAATGGTCCCCACAGTGTAGTTGTGTTTAGAGTTTCATTTTAACTATCTGTGGAAATGAAGTTTTTTGTGGCAATTCAGAGCTGTGAGTATAATACCTAGAGCTCACGGTTGCCACTTTGGCATTGTGAGGAGATAGTTTATCTGGGACACACACTATCACTTGCAAAAAGGATGTTCTTACTATCTATACCAGGGTCATGAGCCTACTCTGACAATGACTGGGTGTGTAGGGGGCAGTAAGGGAAGGTAAGGAGGGGTTGAGTTTAGCTTTTCCAGTTATCATGGATTGAGAAAGGGGAGCAAGGCTCAGGTTGAACTGTATTTTCTGTCATTGATTCTCCATATGAAGATAGTGTGGATTCTGACTATTAAGTGTCAGCCTTGCCAACGGCAGAGTCAACAGACAACAGAGTAAAGCATGCAGGATGATAAACATAAAGTAAGTTTTTGAGTGAGGACTTCCCTGGTGGCTCAGTGGTAAAGCACCAGCCTGCCAATGAAGAAGATGCTGGCTCAGTCTCTGGGTAGGGAAGATCCCGTGGAGAAGGAAATGGCAACCCACTCCAGTATTATTACCTGGAGCATTCCATGGAGAGAGGACCCTGATGGGCTATATTCCATACGGTCTCAAGAGTCAGATATGACTTAGCAACTAAGCAACAAGAAAGTTCTTGGGTTCAACCTGAAGTAAGTGTTGTGTCTATCTCTGCAATTGAGACAAAAGCAACAAAAGCTTTCATATTAGAGTGATATCATTAGTCAATCCATCATTTAAGACTTGTAAACTTATCTCAAATCCCTGTCACAAAGAAGCTGGTAAACTCAGTGTGCCTCACAATATGTATGGAAAGTGACACATATCATTGACTTGAACACCTCATTGTTGTTGGCTCGTTCCCTGATCCTAGGTGAATTCTTTTTCCTTTACTTTGCATCTCACTTCTTGCTTATGACACCTCTGATGGACTGTGACTCAGTTTCTTCATTTCCTGAAGTACCACACAAGGCTGAGGAAATATTAATAGCAGACTTTGGCTAAGTTTAGGGCAGATGTTCTCAAGCTTGAGCACACATTATAATCCTCTAATGAGCTTGCTAAATCCAGATTCCTGAACCCTATGCCCAGAATTTCTGATTCAGTAGGTTCAGGGTGGTTCTTGAGAACTGTCATTTCTAACAAGGTTTTGCATATTGCTGGGTCTGCTGGTCACAGAAATGCCCTATGGGAAGCACTCATTTAGAGTAATAAGGCAGAGTCAAGGGAGGGTTGTTTTACCATGCAGGTAACTTAAAACTGACAAAACAGATTTTCTGATTTTAAAAGTCCTCAATCATTTCTACCTTCAAAAATTTCTCAGTTGTCATATTCCAAGTAGGACTAGGTATTCTCATTGTTTTTTCGCTTTCCCTGGTTCCTTTACTCCTCTCTGAAGGACTGACTTAGGAAACCCAAAACCCCTCTTTCTTTATTACTGAAAACATTTGAGTTCTTGCTGTCTTTTGCCTCAAACCTAGTCTTTTCTGGTCAAGCCTATGAGATGTTTATTTTTCTGAACTGATTGGCTAAACAAAGATAGTTCTTTCCTATTTACGTATTTCTGTGACTGGCTCTTTAACTAGTAATTTTAGTCATTCAGGTACATTATATTTTGTAATAGATTTATGAAACAGAAAGCTGAGTTTCTCAACTTAAGTCCTCATATGTGTCTTTAGTTAGAGTTTTTTATTTTCATTGCACAGATTATTTATTATATGACTATGATCATGACAGTAAATATTGACTAAATTAATATGCAGGCTTCCCAGGTAACTCAGTGGTAAAGAATCTGCCTGACAAATAGGAGACACAGGTTTGATCCCTGGGTGGTAAAGATCCCCTGGAGAAGGAAATGGCAACTCATTCCAGTATTCTTGCCTGGGAAATCTCATGGACAGAGGAGCCTGGCAGGCTAGAATCCAAGGAGTTACAAAAGAGATGGACTTAGCAGCCAAACAACAAAATTAATATACACGTGAATTTTTTAAAACTTTCTAAATATTGTAATATAGTTGATTGACAATGTTATATAAGTTTCTGGTATACAGCAAAATAATTCAGTTATTCATACACATGTATTTATTTTTCAAATTCTTTTCCCATTTAGTTTATTTCAAAATATTGAGCAGAGTTCCCTGTGCTATACAGTAGGTCCTTGTTGGCTAACTGTTTTACATATAGCTGTACGCATATATCTAGCCCAAACTCCCAATCTATCCCTCAATCTACCCTTACTCTCAGTAAGCATAAATGCATTCTGTAAGTTTGTTTCTGTTTTAGAAATAAATTCATTTGTATCATATTTTTAGATTTTGCATATAAGTAATATCATCTGATACTTGTCTTTTTCTGCCTGACTTACTTCACTTAGTATGATGACCTCCAGGTTCATTCATGTGGCTGCCAATGGCATTATTTCTTTTTTTGTGTGTGTGGCTAATATCCCACTGTATGTATATACCACATCTTCTTTACCCAGTTCTTCTGTTAATGGACATCTAGATTGCTTCCATGTTTTGGCTACTGTAAATAGTGCTGCAGTGAACATTGTATCTTTTTTGAATTATGGTTTTCTCTGGATATCTGCAAGGAGATCCAACCAGTCCATTCTGAAGGAAATTAATCCTGGGATTTCTTTGGAAGGAATGATGCTGAAGCTGAAACTCCAGTACTTTGGCCACCTCATGCGAAGAGTTGACTCATTGGAAAAGACTCTGATGCTGGGAGGGACTGGGGGGCAGGAGGAGAAGGGGACGACAGAGGATAAGATGGCTGGATGGCATCACAGACTCGATGGATGTGAGTCTGAGTGAACTCCGGGAGATGGTGATGGACAGGGAGGCCTGGCGTGCTGAGATTCATGGGGTCACAGAGAGTCGGACACGACTGAGCAACTGAACTGAACTGGATATATGCCTGTAAGCAGGATTGCTGGATCACTATTTTTAGATTTTGAGGGACGTCTATAGTGTTCTTCATAATGGCTATAACAATTCATGCCCATGAACAGGGTAGGAGGGTTCCTTTTTCTCCAAACCCTCTCTAGCATTTGCCATTTGTAGACTTTTTGATGAGGGTCATTCTGACTGGTGTGAGGTAATTGATACCTCATTGTAGTTTTGATTTGCATTTCTCTAAGAAGCAGTGATGTTGAGTAATTTTCCTTGTGCCTTTTGTCCATCTGAATACATATCAATGTCCATTCCTCCAGCTCTGTGTTTTCTTTCTCAAGATTCCTTTGGCTTCTTAGGGTCTTTTGTGTCTCCACCCAAATTCTAAGAATTTTGTTCTAGTTCTGTGAAAAATGCTATCAGTAATTTAATAGGGATTGCATTAATCTATAGATTGCCTTGGTACTATAGTTATTTTGAAAATCATGATTCTTCCAATCCAAGAACATGATATAGTTTTCCATGTGTTTGCGTAATATTTGATTTCTTTAATCAGCATCTTACCAGTTTTGGAATACAGGTCTTTTGCCTCCTTAGGCAGGTTTATTCCTAGGTATTTTATTCTCTTTGATGTGATGATAAATGGTATGTTTTGTTTGTTTCCTTTTCTGATCTTTTAGTGTTATTGTCTAGACATTCAAGAGACTTCTTGTTTCTGGTCTCTGCCCTCTGGTGGATGAGGCTGGTCTAAGAGGCTGTGAAGGCTTCCCTGTGGGAGGGACTGGTTCCAGCCCACTGATAGGTGGAGCTGGGTTTTGTCCCTCTGGTGGCCAGGGATGTGTCAAAGGTGTGTTTAGCAGGCAACTGTGTGATCAGGATGCAGTCTCAAAAATGACAGAATGATCTCTGTTCATTTCCAAGGCAAACCATTCAATATCACACTAATCCAACTCTAAGTCCCAACCAGTAACGCTGAAGAAGCTGACGGTGAACAGTTCTATGAAGACCTACAAGACCTTTTAGAACACCCAAAAATGATGTCCTTTTCATTATAGGGGACTGGAATACAAAAGTAGAAAGTCTAGAGATACCTGGAGTAATAGGCAAATTTTACCGTGGAGTACAAAATGAAGCAGGGCAAAGGCTAACAGAGCTTTGCCAAGAAAATGCACTGGTCATATACCCTCTTCCAACAACACAAGAGAAGACTCTACACATGGACCTCACCAGATGGTCAATACCAAGATGGAGAAGCTCTATACAGTCGGCAAAAACAAGACCAGGAGCTGACTGTGGCTCAGGTCATGAACTCCTTATTGCCAAATTCAGACTTAAATTGAAGAAAGGTAGGGAAACCACTAGACCATTCAGGTATGACCTAAATCAAATCCCTTATGATTATATATGGAAGTAACAAATAGATTCAAGGGATTAGATGTGACAGACAAAGTACCTGAAGAACTATGGACAGAAGTTCATGACATGGTACACGAGGCAGTGATTAAGACCATCCCCAAGAAAAATGAATGCAACAAGGTGAAGTGGTTGTCTGAGGAGACCTTACAAATAGCTGAAAAAAGAAAAGACAAGGAAGACAAAGAAGAAAAGGAAAGATATACCTATTTGAATGCAGTGTTCCAAAGAATAGCAAGGAGGGATAAGAAAGCTTCCCTCAGTGATCAATGAAAAGAAATAGAGGAAAATAATAGAAGGGGAAAGACTAGAGATCTCTTCAAGAGAATTAGAGACACCAAGGGAACATTTCATGCAAAGATGGGCTTGATAAGGGACAGAAATGGTATGGACCTAACAGAAGCAGAAGATATTAAGAAGAGGTGGTAAGAATACACAGAACTATACAAAAAAGATCTTCATGACCCAGATAACCACAATGGTGTGATCATTAACCTAGAGCCAGACATCCTGGAATGTGAAGTCAAGTTGGGCCTTAGGAAGCACCACTATGAACAAAGCTGCTGGAGGTGATGGCATTCCAGTTGAGATATTTCAAATTTTAAAAGATGATGCTGTGAAAGTATTGCACTCAGTGTGGTAGCAAATTGGAAAACTCAGCAGTGGCCACAGGACTGGAAAAGATCAGTTTTCATTCCAATGCCAAAGAAAGGCAATGCCAAAGAATGCTCAAACTACCGCACAATTGCACTCATCTCACGTGCTAGCAAAGTAATACCCCAAATTCTCCAAGTCAGGCTTCAACAGTACATAAACCAAAAACTTGCAGATGTTCAAGCTGAATTTAGAAAAGGAACCGGAGATCAAATTATCAACATCCGTTGGATCATCCAAAAATCATGAGTTCCAGAAAAACATCTACTTCTGCTTTATTGAGTACACCAAAGCCTTTGATTGTGTGGATCACAACAAACTGTGGAAATTCTGAAAGAAATGGGAATATCAGACCACTTTACCTGCCTCCTGAGAAATCTGTATGGNTTTCATTCCAATGCCAAAGAAAGGCAATACCAAAGAATGCTCAAACTACCGCACAATTGCACTCATCTCACGTGCTAGCAAAGTAATACCCCAAATTCTCCAAGTCAGGCTTCAACAGTACATAAACCAAAAACTTGCAGATGTTCAAGCTGAATTTAGAAAAGGAACCAGAGATCAAATTATCAACATCCGTTGGATCATTCAAAAATCATGAGTTCCAGAAAAACATCTACTTCTGCTTTATTGAGTACACCAAAGCCTTTGATTGTGTGGATCACAACAAACTGTGGAAATTCTGAAAGAAATGGGAATACCAGACCACTTTACCTGCCTCCTGAGAAATCTGTATGGAGGTCAAGAAGCAACAGTTAGAACTGGACATGGAACAACAGACTGGTTCCAAATCGGGAAAGGAGTACGTCAAGGCTATATACTGTCACCCTGCTTATTTAACTTCTATGCAGAGTACATCATGAGAAACGCTGGGCTGGAAGAAGCACAAGCTGGAATCAAGATTGCCGGGAGAAATATCAATCACCTCAGATATGCAGAAGACACCACCCTTATGGCAAAAAGTAAAGAGGAACTAAAAAGCCTCTTGATGAAAGATAAAGAGGAGAGTGAAAAAGTTGGCTTAAAGCTCAACATTCAGAAAATGATCATGGCATCCGGTCCCATCACTTCATGGCAAATAGATGGGGAAACAGTGGAAATAGTAACAGACTTCATTTTGGGGGGCTCCAAAATCACTGCAGATGGTGACTGCAGCCATGAAATTAAAAAATGCTTGCTCATTGGAAGTAAAGTTATGAGAAACCTAGACAGCATATTAAAAAGCAGAGACATTACTTTACCAATAAATTCCTATGTAGTCAAAGCTATGGTTTTTCCAGTAGTCATGTATGGATGTAAGAGTTAGACTGTAAAGAAAGCTGAGTGCTGAAGAATTGATGCTTTTGAACTGGGGTATTAGAGAAGACTCTTGAGAGTCCTTTGGACTGCAAGGAGATCAAACCAGTCAATCCTAAAGAAATCAGTCCTGAATATTCATTGGGAGGATTGATGCTGAAGCTCCAGTACTTTGGCCATTGTGATGCTAAGAACTGACTGATTGGAAAAGACCCTGATGCTGGGAAAGACTGAAGGCAGGATGAGAAGGGGATGACAGAGGATGAGATGGCTGAATGGCATCACCGACTCGATGGACATGAGTTTGAGTAAGCTCCAGGAGTTGGTGATGGACAGGGAGGCCTTGCGTGCTGCAGTCCATGAGGTTGCAAGAGTTGGACACGACTGAGTGATTGAACTGAAACTGTGTGCTGAGGAATCCTATGTGTTTCTGCCCCATTTGTGTTTGTCCTGAGGTGTCCCACCAGTGGAACCTATGGCCTATTGGTTGGGGTCAGTTCTTAGTGAGAAAATGGCAACCTCCAGGAGGGCTCATGTCAATGAGTACTCCCCAGAAATTCCACTGCCAATGTCTTTGCTCCTGCAGTGAGCCACTGCAGGAGCCCCTCACCTCCACAGAAGACCCAAATACTAGCAAATCGGTCTGGCCCAGGATTTGTGAAGTCAGTGTTATTTTCACTGGGTCTTGATGTGCTCTAGACCTTGTGTTCACCCTCAAAGAGCGGACTATTATGCAATTTGATTTTATCATGATTGTGGCACTACTATTATCTTATTGCACCTTCCTCTATCTTTGGATATAGGATTTTTTTTCAGTAGGTTTCAGCATTTTTTTTAGTATCATTGGTCAATCAGCAGTTAGTTGTGATTTTAGTATTTTTGTAAGAAGAGGTGAGCTCCTGTTCATCTATTTTGTCCTCTGGTCTTTGGCTTGTTCTAAAGAACCAATAAGTAAAATTTTAATGTTATATCTTAGGTGGATTGGGAAAATCTCCTGAAGAAGGAAATACCAACCCAGTCCAGAATTCTTCCTTGGGAAATTCAAAAGACAGAGGAGCCTGGTGGGCTATAGTTCACAGGGTCTCAAAGAATAGGACATGACTGAGCACGGCCACAGGTGCTAGTGATGAAGAACCTGCCTGCCAATGCAGGAGACACAGGGGATGCAGATTTGATCCCTGGTCTGGGAAGATCCCCTGGAGGAGAGGAATGAGAGCCCCTCCAGTATTCTTGTCTGGAGAAGCCCATGGACAGAGGTGCCTGGCAGGCTATGGTCCATAGAATCACAAAGAGTTGGACGGGAATGAAACGACTTAGTGCACACATGCACACGTGTTACAGTTAACGTGGAGAGTACAACATATGTTCCGAGGGAAAGAAGCAGAACATTAAAATGATATTCCCCAAATATAAAGTCCATCTTGATTGAAAGGCAAGGTGACATTATGTTTAAATAAGCCTAGTTCCTGAACCAGACTACCAGGGTTCAAGTTCAGCTCCGCAACTTTATAGATGTGTGAACCCAAGAAAGTTATTTACCCTTCTAGTTCTGTTTTTTTCTCTTACAGAATAGGCATGATTGTTAATATGTTCACTATAGGGTCATGAAGTGACTAAATGAAAATGTAATACATACATGTAATATTATTACATAAATGTAATAATACAGTTTCTTAAACTAGTGGCAGGTGTATCATGAGTACTTAACATCAGTTCCTCTTATTATGAGGAATTTATACTAACAGTTATTTCTTTTTCTACTTTATTATTTAGTTGTATCCTTTGTGGGTGAATAGAATTCTTACTTGAGCAGTCAAGGAAGTCCTACATTGAAGAAGAAATATGTAAGAAATGGGCTTCCCTTGTGGCTCATGGCAGGAGATATAAGAGACACGGGTTTGATCCCTGGGTTGAGAAGATCCCCTGCAGAAGGAAATGGCAACCTACTCCAGTATTCTTGGTTGGAAAATCCCATGGACTACAGTCCATAAAGTCAGACAGGACTGAGTGACAACAACTAAACAATAGCAACAACCCGGAGAATATGAAGGCAATACTACTAAATAGGTCAGGTTCTAGAAATACCGGCGGAACCCCTCAAATTCTACTCATGGCCTCCCTAACTCAGCATGGAATTAGGGAACTTTCAGCATTAGCAAAATTTTTTCAAGTTGCACTTTCCATCAAATTGTAGTTATATCAAAGTTTAAGTATTTAGGAAAAACTAAGTAAATTAGAAAGCATGTTAAATTTACAAAATTTACTTTCAGCTATAAGCGATAGCATTACAGGTCACAAGAGAGTGGTATTTCATTGCTGATTTTGTTAAAGATAACAAATGCCTTAAATAATATTAAGGGCTAATTTTACATGGTTTCAAGAGACTTGTGCCAACTGGGGTGTGTATATGCATCATCACTGTCATCACTACCCCTGCTATTACCCTGCTTTTCCATGTAGAGCAGATAACTTTTTTCCCTGTAATTTTTAATCCTCCTCATGCACTTATCCATTAATTTGTTCATTTCTAGTCTTGGTAGAGTCTGGAATAATGCATGCTGGGTCAAACCCACTTTGTAAGCATATTTTTCAAGGTAAAATAGCATTTTTTTTCCCACTTTCATCAAAAGGAAAAAAGACTAGAACCAACAAGGACCTACTGTATAGCACATGGAACTCTGCTCAATGTTATGTGGCAGCCTGGATGGGAGGCGAGTTTCAGGGAGAATAGATTACACGTATATGTATGGCTGAGCCCCTTTACTTTCCAGCTGAAATGATCACAACATTTTTAATTGGCTATACGCCAATATAAAATAAAAAGAGTAGAATTTTTTTTAATATTGTTCTGTTTCCACAATCCAAACTGTAGGGATGAATGAGCAATGAAATTGTTTTGACTTATCTCTTCTTTCTTTTTTTATGGGCATGGTCTTCCTTCCCACATATATACATACATAAAAATACACATTTAAACTATTTTATTGTCCTCTATCAGTCATGGTGGCTCAGACACTGAAGAATCAGCATACAATGTGGGAGAACTGGGTTTGGTATCTCTCTGGGTTTGGAAGATCCCCTGGAGGAGGGCATGGGAACCCACTCCAGTATTCTTGCCTGGAGAATCCCCATGGACAGAGGTTCCTGGCAGGCTACAGTCCACTGGGTCGCAAAGAGTAGGACATGGCTGAGCAACAACGCACACACGGGTCATCAGTGTTAGCAATTGCCTTGTGTTAGCAATCTCTCGTGATAAAGAGATCAAAAGTTCTATTTTTACATGTTCTAAATAGTGTAAATGATATCTGATACCTTTAACCTCAGTGCCTAATTTTTATATGTAAAAATAACTAAGAAAGTGCTTGTTACTTGTCAATTCTATACCAGGTAAATGATGCAAAACCCATAATCACTTAATATCTTTAGAATCTATGGATATTTTCATTTCATTTTTGCTGACTGAGGCAAACTAAGTGCGCTATTTCATTTCTTTCATAAATTGTAGCAAGCTGGAAAAGGCTTTAATGAAGGCAGGGTATCTTTGGTGGTGCCAGTGGACCTTTTTAAAGAACACCCCCCCCTTTTTTTTTTAACAGAGTTTATGATGATTGGGAGCAGAGCATATTAATTCCTGGTAAATATCTATAGTTTCCAAAGATGAAGAAATGATCTCACAAAAGAAATCAGGCAAAATGCCCACATCTCCTGTTGATTATGTGCCCATTCCTAACTATCTCTTAATCTAAGCCTGCAGGGGAACCCCTGACTGAGTCAGCTCACTCAGATGTCCTGAAACCATGCTGACTCCCTTTTTAGCCTCTTTCCCTTCAGCAGATGTAGTAATGCCACTGGCAGGTCTTTGGGGACTTTTCCTTTCTGCTCTCCACCCTCATTACTTCTGCCATCTGGTCTGTTTCTGTTTTACTTCGATTCAGCAGATGGGTCCTCCCCACCCCTCCTACACTGACCTGAATGAGTCTCTTGTGGTTTAGCACACCCATGAGTCTGGACAGGTACAATGACAGAAGATGCACCAGTACCAGGTTCCCAAACCTAGACAGATATGAAAGAGAAGACCTGTGACTGTTCAAAGCAAGGAGAATTAGGTCAAGCTATTTCTTTTCTTTTGGCTCTATAAAAGCAATGTGAAAAAAATCCTCATTTGTTGCCCAATGAAGGTCCTGTTCTATAGAAGTCAAACTTAAGCTGTTGTTTTGGTTAAAACATTGTGGCTCATATCACTGAAATTTGTCCAGCACTTGATATTCATGGATTATAAGTGGATACTTGATTATAATTTGTTGTCTTACCTGTTTTTGTTGAATATATTATGTTGTTTAAATACATACATTATATGAGATCAATAATGTACTCATTTTTATAGGGACATCAATGTATAAGGTAAATTCCATCCTCAAGTAGATATTAGGTCTATTGAAAAACACTACTAAGCTGTGAAATAACTATCTTCAGTGTAAACCCACAGTTTTCAGTCCAGAATGATGAAGTACATATTATGAAATACAATAGAATTCAAAGAATGAAGACTCAGTACTTGGAAGAAGAGGAAAGTGATGAAAGTGAATAATGAGAACAGTTTGCCCCTTGAGAGGAAGACACTATATGTCTGTTTGAATAATAAATTCCTTTTAAGTGTTATTCTAGTTAAAATGATCTGAGATAAAGTTTAAAAAAGTATTCCACGATAAAATCAGCTAAGATGACAAGGACTAGATTAAGTAGCAACTGATAAAAGTTAAGATTACACTTAGTGTCTAACTGTTTTTTACAGAAAGATTCCTCTATAAAAAATAAAATTCTGCATGTGTATTNTGTCATCTTTTAATGGTAATTATATGCACACAAAATCTAGAAGTTCAAAAACCTGGATGAAACCAAGGCTTACCTGTCTGTAGCATCTTAGAGTTAAAGCCAGATACAATAGTAAGTTGGCAATTTAATATCTTTAATTACTAAATTAGATGTCTTGCATGATAGAACCACCCTGTGTATGTTGACTCAGAAACTATGAAAAACTGAAATGTCTGAGGGATGGTGGGAATATTAACTTGAGTGAAGTGACTAGAGCTTAGATTTTAGACTTGGGTGAGGTTAACATGGGAATCAGAAAATAACTTTTGGACCTATATGTAGTTCTTAATAGAATTTTGGGCAAGCAAGAAAGTCATCATTGATAAAAGAGGGAGTCTTTGTCGATTAGTTTCACAGAAAATATGTTCTAAGAGTGTTCACATGCCACAAAGACAGGAGAAAGGAGAGTGAGAACAGCAGGAGAAGCGGAAGTGAGTCTGAAGCTAATAGCTTTTCCTCCAGTTAAGAGGGAGAACTTGAGCTCAAAACGAGGTGGTTAGAAGGTAGCAGAGTGCCTCTGGAGTTGGGCCATGATGGAAACTGAGGTCAGAAAGGAAGGTTTGATTCTCAACATAAAGAGAGATGAAGAATTTTCTGAGCCCTGAGAGGAAGATCGAAGGGTAGGTGCAAACACCAATATGTTGAGTTGGGAAAACTGAAACACATGAACTCAGCCTCCACAAGCACATGGGAGTAGGCCCACAAGCTTGGAAGAACAAGATCTTAGATCCTAGAGGAGAGAAAAGGGATGAAACATCTTAGGGTGGACACACACTGAGGAGCCAGCAGGAGACAGAAGGATTGCTTAGCAGAAATAAATACCTTGCCGCTGCTGGATTATCATACTTTATAAGATAACATGTAAAACAAAGTGATTTTACTCTGAGACTTTGTCTTGTATTCTGGTATCATAATAGGGTTTCCCAGGTGGCCCTAGTGGTAAAGAACCCACCTGCCAATGCAGGAGACATAAGAGACACAGGTTCAACCCCTGGGTCAGGAAGATCCCCTGGAGGAGGAAATGGCAACCCATTCCAATATTCTTGTCTTGGGAAATCCTACGGATAGAGGAGCTGGGCAGGCTGCAGTCCATAGGGTCACAAAAAGTCAGACACCACTAAAGAGACTTAGCACACACACACTGGTATCATAATCTGGCCAAACATTTTAGTGGTGGTATTGAGATTCAATGCAGTCCTGAGTCTGTACAAGAAATAGGTGGTGATGTACTCATCAGAAGAAAAATGTGCTCATTACTAACATTTACTAGCCACCCCCCAAAAAAATTCCTTACACTACCTTGATTAACTTTATTTTTATAAACAGCATCACGATTCAGGTATATTTGACTCGTTTTTATCACAGGTCCAAGAAAAAAGAAAATCTTGGAAAACCAGTGTTTTCCCTAGCTGAGTTCAGAATGAAGCAAAGCTAAGCTAAAGCTAAGTCACTTTAGTCATGTCCGACTCTGTGCAACCCCACAGACAGAAGCCCACCAGGCTCCCCAAGGCAAGAACACTGGAGTGGGTTGCATCTGCAAAACCTGGGCAACTGAAACGTGAGAAAATCCAGTCTTCTTCCGTATAAGAAAAAATGACAGCGCTGAATCTGAAGGTAACAATAGAAATGAGCTTACCCTGCTACTATCTCAAAAAGACATTTTCTGTTCATTGGGATTTTTAAAATTTGTTTATGTACTGGGCATTGGAAGTGAAGAGAAAAAAAAAGATTATGCAACTGAACATGCTTTTATGTTTTAAAGTCATACAACATTGCTAAACCCCCAAATACTATTCATTTTCTATGTCTTGGTATACAGACAGAAATATGTAAGTGACAGGGAAATGTAAGTAGAATGACACCCTTATAAATGTGTGACTTACAGAATGATAAAATGAACATTCAGTAAGTAAACAGAGAAAAGGTTTCTGAAAATTTTTCTAAGATGTTGTATAATGAAAGTCATATGAATTTCTGATAAGAAAATGTCTTTTTCTACAAAATGAACTCTACAATATGACCTGGCATACTGGCTGCTAAACTGAAGCCAAAGAAAATGTAATTAAGTCATGTTTACCACGAACACTGAACTAGAGTTCAAGATAGGTCGAAAGGTTCAAGTCAATTATGGCTGGCCAGGGGATTACCATTATTGCTATGTTAAGCAGACAGATAAAAGTGGGGCACAGAGCTTACTGATTTTCAACTTACAAGCATCAACCATGGAACTTCTCCAAATTCCATATGCAAAACCTTAAATCACCATCAATGTGAAAGCCATTAGATAACATTACATTCAGATTCTACTTTTTTCTCCCTCAGCTTTAAAGCCAATGCTGTTTTAGATCACTATATAAGATCAGTTTACTTTCTATAACATTGTTCTGTTGCATCTTCTTTTTTATTTCTATTATTAAAATTAAACTTAAATGATATAGAACATGAACACACTGCAAAGAAAACTACATGCTAGTTTAAATGTAGAAGTAAACAGGTCGATAATCATAAATAACTTATGTCTTAATTATGTCTTAGGTCTATTATTATAATGATTATAGTTTAAGAGATGTCCAATAGAATTGGACTGTGATGCTTTTGCATACATACAAAGATTTTTTTAAGGCATCGGAAAAAATATATTCACTCTGTTTAACTGCGAGAGGAAGGAAGGGAGGGAGAAGAAGGGAAAGAAATTAGCCCCAGTCAACTGAATGATGAATTATGAAGCTTCATATCTTCCAGTTTATCCCCTACCACCTAGTGTGTCTTTTCCACATTTCACTTAACATGCACATACCCACACAGATTTTTGGACACATTCTTATAAAATGTGATATTTTGTAGAACACTTGTGGAAAATATTGAGATGGTATATGAGAAAAATATCATGCAATCAAATAGTTTTGGGAAACACTGGATCACAAAAATTGAATAGGGTTATCTACTGCAAGACTTCTAAGTGCATTTGTGTGTGCAAGCTATGTATTCCTCCAAATCATTTGACAATGAAGCTCTTAAAGGGGAAATTAGTGTATTGCTGTTCTGAGGGACAGACTTTGAGAACAGTTGACTTAATACTTGCCATGAATTTCATTTACTCTATAACTGTAAATTCAGCTTTCATCCATTTGGAGACCAGGTATATTCTAAGTCAAGGAGCCAAGAAGCCATATATTAATATTACCTCTACTCTATCTTCTTATTTTGCATACAGAGCCTGGGTTCTTATCCCCTTGCCTTATAACCAAGCCTTCTATCTAAAACTTATGAATCAGAAACCAGGTATCTGTCTTAGTTTCCTGTCCTAGTCTTTGATATGAATTGTCCTTCCAAGACCTGGAAGTACTGATCTGAAACCCAAGTGGTCTATATACAGTTCAGTTCAGTTCAGTCATTCAGTCATATCTGACTCTTTGCGACCCCATGGACCGCGGCACGCCAGGCCTCCCAGTCCATCACCAACTCTTGGAGTTTACCCAAACTCATATCCATTGAGTCGGTGATGCCATCCAACCATCACATCCTCTGTTGTCCCCTTCTCCTCCTGCCCTCAATCTTTCCCAGCTTCAGGTCTTTTCAAATGAGTCAGCTCTTCACATCAGGTGGCCAAAGTATTGGAGTTTCAGCTTCAGCATCAGTCCTTCCAGTGACTATTCAGGACTGATTTCTTTAGGATGGACTGGTTGGATATCCTTGCAGTCCAAAGGACTCTCAAGAGTCTTCTCCAACACCACAGTTCAAAACTATCAATTCTTTGGCACTCAGCTTGCTTTATAGTCTAACTCTCACAACCATACGTAACTACTGGAAAAACCATAGCCTTGACTAGATGGACCTTTGTTGGCAAAGTAATGTCTCTGCTTTTTAATATGCTGTCTAGATTGGTCATGACTTTCCTTCCAAGGAATAAGCTTCTTTTAATTTCATGGCTGCAGTCACCATCTTCAGTGATTTTGGAGCCCAAAAAATAAAGTCTGCCACTGTTTCCCCATCTACTGGCCATAAATTGATGGGAACGGATGCCATGATCTTCATCTTCTGAATGTTGACCTTTAAGCCAAATTTTTCATTCTCCTCTTTCACTTTCATCAAGAGGCTTTTTAGTTTTTCACTTTCGGCCATAAGGGTGGTGTCATCTGTAT
>SJYQ01002562.1:679266-693267 GCA_006410935.1 Redunca redunca | reverse complement strand
TATAAAGTTGCAATAGTTATGATAAACTCTAGTTTGCAGCCAAAGCAAGATTAATGAATTGAGACATATTATTGAGAAATTTATACCATTCTTTTCTAAATGTTTCACAAATGATTCTTCTAACAACCCTATGAGGTAGGCACTGTTATTGTCAACATTTTATAAATGAGGAAGCTGATGTATACAGGTTAATTCACTTGCTCAAATTTGTACATGTAGTAAGTGAAGAATTCACCCAGAGCACTGCTCACAGAGATAAAGAAATAAGAAACAAGAGAGAGTAATTAAGAGATTTAGGGTACAGACTGACAGGAACTTGGGGACTGATAGCCTCTAATTTCCAAATAATGGTTAATTCTAAAAAGCAAGGTATAGTTATTAAGAATGGTGTTTAATGGTATCTATAGCTACAGGTAGGAAAAGGTATTTCAGTCTCCATGGCAACCTACTCCAGTACTCTTGCCTGGAAAATCCCATGGACGAAGGGGCCTGGTGGGCTGCAGTCCATGGGGTCACTAGGAGTCGGGCACGACTGAGAGACTTCCCTTTCACTTTTCACTTTCATGCATTGGAGAAGGAAATGGCAACCCACTCCAGTGTTCTTGCCTGGAGAATCCCAGGGATGGCGGAGCCTGGTGGGCTCAGAGTCAGACACAATTGAAGCAACTTAGGAGCAGCAGCAGCAGATGTTCAGAAAAAAATCATGAAAATTAAAGTTTAAAAAAAACCTCAAGGTGAAATGCAGAACATAATGTATATATATTTTTTTGTCAAAATATATTACATGTACACAAAAACTACAGAAACTTTTTTTTCATTTGGTAGATACTTTTTCATTTTGTAAATGCTTTTTTATAAGATGCTTCTGTAAAGAACATTTGGTAGGGCTTTGGTATTTCATCCATAACTCAAGGTATGTTTTTTGATTCAGACACATTATATTTCTGGGCATCAATTCCAGTTTGGCTAGATTGTAGAAAACTTTATATATCACCTTGGGGAAGTATTAAGAGATCCTTTGAGCCAATTTACAATTCACTTATGGAATATGGTATATCTTCCTTGTAACTTCAACTTTCATGATTTTCACCACTGCATATCCTAAACTTCTCCTTTCAAAAACTAGACACTGAGTTTATCTATCTTTGGAACTTTACTTTAAAGGAAGTAAATATTTTCATTAAAATCTCCTTGATAAGATTTTACTTATTTACACTTAAAATAGTATCTTATAGTGTTTTTCTTCTTACAGATTTCACTGTTTTAAGTATGTATATCACCAAATATTAATACAACCAGTTTCCAAATGGCCACCCTATAAGAGAACTGTGTTGAAATTGCTGCAAAGATCAATTTGGATAAACTTAGGTTCTTAACCTCTCATGAAATGTTCTCCATGGGCCACAGAAAATAGATATGGAAATAGGTAAAGTGTTCTTACCTGTTTGAAAAAAAAAATTTATTTTAATTCCATAGACAGGTGGTAGAAGAAGGGAAGCAGATAAAAACAGTCTCTGGCTCTTAATGTTTATTTTATGCCATACCCTTTACAACAGAATTTCACATTATTGATCTGTATTACCCGATTCCATTCCACTGAGTCCCATGAGAGTTGAAATTGCAGACTGAGATAAACTAAAAGTACCAAGTTCATCATGTTTAAAACTGCTTTTTCAGGGTATTGCTTTCTCTCTGCTACTTCAGTGCTGTTCCTCTACCACTGAGACGTTGTAATTGCAAAATGGATGGGGGGAAAAGAAAAAAAGGCAGTTATGATCTGATGTACTATAGTCTGTGATGTGTGTCTGAAAGATTTATGTTCTGATTAAAGAATCCTTGATTGAATTTTTCGATAGAAAATTGTTTTGGTCATTGGCACATGTGCCACATATTCTCTGATCCAAAGTCTGATTCATTTATTGCTTGAGAAAGTAAAGAAAGCCTAGGAAAGAAAAATACTATAAACAGAAGATTAAATGTAGTCCACATTATAAGGCAAGCATTGGAATTTAGTGACCAGTAAATCATCGTCAAGAAAGACTTTCCAACGCATTGTCTTTTTCAGTTGATCTTTCAGTCACTCATTCATCCATTCATTTATTCATTCATCATGTATTTGTTGATTTAACACATAGGAGTGAACACACTCCTCTGTGCTAGGCATGGTTTTAGGCACAAAGGATATATCAGTAAAGAATATGACAGGGACAGTATTCCCTAGTTTGCAGTGATGACTGTCCACCTCAAGCAAAGGACTGGCTGAGGATTTCCAATAGCAACAGCTGCCATAAAGCAAATAATACAGGGTTTGAAGTGATACAATGTAATGTGGAGGGGAAATGTTCTTAGACTTATATATAGGCGACAAGTGGTCTCTCAAGAGGTGACATTAAAGAGACAACCATGTAACTGTCTACTAGAGGTAAGAAGGGGGTGAAAGGAAAGAGTAATCAGTATCAGAACATTCCAAGCAAAAACAGCAAACAGTCCTAAGGTAGAAGTGAGCTTGGCTTGGTCTAACATTAAATTGACTAGTGAAAGATGGAATATTGTGGGCACGGTGACTATGAGATTAGAGAGAGAGAATCAAGACTTCTATTATGGCACGCAGTACTGCTCAGTCCTCTCCGCACGTTTGAACCATCGGGGAAGCTTTTAAAACTAGCNTGGCACGCAGTACTGCTCAGTCCTCTCCGCACGTTTGAACCATCGGGGAGGCTTTTAAAACTAGCAACACCTAGTTATACCGCACTTGAATCACTACTGTGGGGCTTTGCAGGTCATGGAATGGCTTCTGCATTTCATCGCAGGTGAAATGGCAACACATCTCCCCTTCAATGTCTTCTGGCTTACAGCTAATAGTAAATAAAACGCTTACTGAACACATTGGCAAACAGCACTGTCTCATCAGATCAACAGCTTGTATATCAAAACTTAAGAAGTTACATTCCCCATAACTAAAACTTAACAAATTAAATTTCCCATAACTCATAACCAAATATTTAAACAGTGCATATTGCCTTTCGTATTTCACTTCTGCATTTCCCTACTTGCTATCAAACTACTACCCTTCAACCTCTGAAGAAGGTCCTTTCCTCTATTATCTCACCTTTGCCTGATCACAGAACCCCCAGTGACTTCAAGGTGACAAGCAGCTCATTCCTTAAAGCATCTAGACTCAGATGACATCTAACAGGGTGAGTTGACTCCTTGAGCAGAAGCTATTTTTTCCCCACATTGAATGGAAGAATTTTAAATATGCCATTAATTATTTTGACTTCAGTGATGCAAACTTGTTTCCAGCTGAACCCATCATCAATCTTAACTTTCAAATCAGAATGCTTGTCCTGAAACTCCTGAGTGCTCCTTAGTCCAAACATGTACTCGGGGCTTTTGTAAGAGTTACATTAGAATTGCTAAAAGTATGGCATCCTTTAAAAATCAAGTTCAAAAAGTTACATGTGATCATACTTCTCAGCCTTCTCTCGACTAGCCTTCTGTTTGCTGCCAAAACTTACCTTTTCCGGAATGGGCTGTTATTCAGGGAGCTATTGGTGATAATGCATTGGGGGCTGAGAACTGTTAGAAAGGACAGATATGGGGTGGTCTCATCACCTTTTTTCTGAAATTAATAAAGGTCTAAGGAAATGGAAGAGAAGAGAGGTGCTCAATTTGGGGCCAAGAAGAGGAGATTTGAAAAATTAGAAAAATTTTGATGACATTGATAACCTTAGAAAATAATGTGCTATCAACTTTGTCTCCTGTTCTTTTGATTAAGGGCACTAGGTAGTGTTTTCTGGGCCAGAAGTGAATAACGCAGATTTTATGTATTTGATTACCTTGGTGTTGAATGAAATGTATGGCAGAAAGGACAATGAAGCCAAATAAGATTCAACTCCACTGTGTCCATTTATCAGATCTTGTGAGATTAACACCACTGAAATATAATTTTCATTAGAAGGTTTTGTTTCCCTCAAGGACATTGACTCCCTGGTGCCCTGATCCTAAATAGAAGTTTTATGAATCTTGATTACCTTGTGGAAAATGAAATGTATCAGAGAATTCAGATTTGCATTTATTTGTGCAGGGGAGTTAAATTTATTTCCTGCCAACATCAGCAAGTCTGATTTTAGAGAATGCAGCTCATTAGAATAAACTAACCGCATTAGAATATATGCTGCTCCATTCCTCTCTGCCAGCTGCTCTGGGTACTACATCCTGAGAAGCCATAGAGAATACAGACCCCACCCCCAGCCCTCATTGAACCTAATTCACTGATTTTGTCCAGATTAGGTAATGAATCAAACAATCCTTTCTAATAGCTAGACTGTAGACAAGTCCTCTATCAGGTCCTAGGCAAGAGAAATTCCTATTAAAAAAAAAAAAAAAGAAAACAACTGAAGGACTGCCAGGCAGTCTCTGTACTTCCTAAAGGAAAGCACCTAAATTCAAGCATAAGAAGCATATGGCAAGTTGGTATATAGAAAGACACAATGGAACAGAAGCCAGTTTCCAACAGACATATTTGAACTCTGTTTTCTTCTCCCAACATGAAACTACAGAAAGATTTGCTTATTGGGCTCAAGATATATTCCATTTTTAGTTTTGTTTTTTTTTCCTAATCCTTCCCTCCACATATATACATCTATCCCATTTCCATGCCCAATGTTATCAGTGTGTTACAGGCCAGTGTCATACTTATTGCTTTAGTCTCCAAATTCATCTCTTCCCTCAAATTCTCAGAGAGCAGTTCTCATTTTCCCAACACAGACACAAATGCACACTTATTCTCACATATGAAAAAAATCAGTTATTCCCAATATTAGTCTTAACAAAAGTATTTTAAATTTTTCACTAATAGTCCCTAAAACATTATATATATATATATATATATATATATATATAAAATGAAATATTGGCATCAAACTACTGGTAAGTTTTATTGTATCATTCCACTAATTGACAGTCTTAAATATCTCATTTTAGATGAATGTGAAGTACCTTAATCTGGCTGTGAGGGTCCCCCAGCTACCTGCTGTAATGGCAATTCAGAGCTCTGCACATTGCAGATCACAAAGGTGAAGTGAGGCATCAATGAGACTTTACACATGAAGTGTTTACCACAGTGCCAAACACACTGAAAGAATTCAAGCAAATCCTGTGGTCATCATCATCATCTCAATATAAGGTAGCCTTAGGATAACAAGGCTGTTGACGCTTGGTTTTCAAAATATTTTAAATTGTGAATTTTCATGTCCACACTAGGAATTATGTTGTATCTCTTTCACCTACATGCTGCCTTTTCTTTAAGACTCAAGAAGGACACACAGGTAGTAGGTAGTAACAAAGGGCTTTGTCATCTGAACACCTGATTTTGAATCCTGTATCTCCTATTTCTGTGGAAGTTGTTAACCTTTGTAAGCCTCAGTTGTCCCATCAGTCAAATAGGATAATCACAATACTCACCTCCTAGACATATGAGAATTAAAATAAATAATGCATATCAAATATGTTACATGGTGCACCGTAGACATTCAACTGATATTTTTTGAACCATTAAGTCCAAGTTCCATACTCTCCAAAAATCTTTTCTCAAACAGCCCCACCCACGGTGGCTCAAATCTTTATTTAAAAATGGTGAATCTTTGCCTTGTTACAGCATTGCCATTGTCTTGAATTATTTGTTATTATGAACTTCTGCCCCCCAAAGGGCTTTGACTTTTAGAAAAGACAAAGAATTACATTCTGCCTCTCCTACTCAAAGTGTCTACCATGCGATTTGCCTTCATTTGCATTCACTTATTCACTCACACATTCATTCAATAAACATGCTCTGACATGTTGATTTGCTTACTAAAACTACCTACATTACTGAGTCCTTGATCTCATGGGATTAAGAGTTTTATAGGGAAAAAAAACAATGTTAGAAAGAGTAAAAGTCATTAATAAAGCAAACCAATATTGTTGATTTTAGATAATTAGTAGAGTATTATACATGTATATATTGTATACACATGTACAGAGGCTAACACTAGAAAAAGAAGTGAGCTTATATCATCTATAGTAAGAATCAATGACTCCATGCTTTTGAAATTTTAGAATGTTAACTTCTTACCTTCCCATCTTTAGGTGATATGAAGTATTAGGGGCAATGCTCATTGCTCAGTTTCTCTGGCTTTGGAAATTATTCCCATTACGAATTAGTGTTTTCTTCAAAATGTGAGCATGATTCAGACAGACATATATCATCTGGTGGCTAATGTTCTCTATTAATTCCTATCAAAATAATTTTATGTTTTCAGCACATGATTGGGTACTAAGACTGTTGCTGAGCTGCTGAACAGGAAACAGGACATTTAGGATGGAACAGTGTGTCAGCAACAGCTGCTCAAACCTAATATGTAAAATCTGTTGGTTAGGAAGGCAGCAAAAAGTAGCATTTATCAAGGGCATTTATCCCATGTGGGGTGGTGGGGGGAGGAGCCCATGAGAGAGTAGTGTTTTATTGATCTGTGAGAAGTTTATTTTTCCATTCTACACTGTTAAAGTAATCAATTTCTTAAATAAAGCAAAAGTGCCAGTATTGATAATCCCAATGATGGTTTAAGTTTTCTAGCACCACAGAGGTATCATATTGATGTTATAATAACACAAATTCCAGGCTTGATTGTGTTTGTCACATTCACTGGTGGGATTTGATTGCTAGAATTAATTCCTCACTGTGAAAAAGATGTTTTCAAAATGTTTGGTTTAGGGTTGTTGAATTAGAAGGATATAAACGACTTTTTATTTCATCCTCCCTTGGCTGTAATAGACATTTTGTGATCACAGAAAGTGGGACCATAAAAGTACCAGAGCATTAAAAGAAAAAAAAAAAAACAAACAGAAAACTGACCACTTTTAGTCTGTTATTTAACAATATATTCATGAATGGTTTAGTTTATCATTAGTATTTATGATAGTTATAATACATATTTAAAATATTGTGGAAGGCAGTTCAACATGGTGGTATAGGAAGATCCTGAACTCACCTCCTACTATATAAACAACAAATTTACAACTACATATGAAACAGTTCTCTCTGAAAAAGACCTGAACAGCTCCTGTACAACAAACGGTGAAAGAGACACTGAAAAGATGAAAGGGTAGACGAATTAGAGGTACAGTATCAGCAAAATTCTTATTTCAGGGTGGTCACCCAAAATCAAGAGCTAACTCTCAAATACAAGGCATCTCTGAGGAGTAAAGAGTTTGTGCTCATATCAGGTACCCCACTCCTGAGAGCTGCACCAGAGAAGTGAACCCCCAAAATATCTGACTTTGAAACCAAATGGGCTTAGATCTAAGAGAACCAGAGATCTGTAGGGAACAAAGATTTCTCTATTAAAAGGCTTGGATACAAACACACTTACCTTGGAACTCAGTGCAAAGTAGCAGTTTGAAAAGTGCCTAAACTGTATGTGAAGGAGATTCACTTGTTAATCTTAAAAAAATAAAACAACATCTTCCACATGGGAAGAAGTATGTTGGATTTCTCTCCGGATATCAAGGTGCAGGAGGCACTGTATTTCTGTCATTCTCCCTCTACCTTGGTAGCACCTGCCTGGAAAAGCACCATGTTTGTACCCTCACTCAAACTTGCCAGCACCAATGGGGGCACACACCTCCTGTGATCTCACTGAAGCTGGCAGGCGTGTGCAGCCTACCTAGCAGTCACCCCTTGAGTGGCCAGGGATACTCACATTTCTGGACCCCATGGGTATGAAAGAATCAGAGTTCTCGGTGGGCTACCATCCCCAGGGCACAGCACCACCAGGCTGAAACACACCCTCAGTCTTCCGGTGAAAAGGCCCATTTCCTTGTCCTGAAGCTTCCATCTGAGGGGCAGGCTTCAGGCTGACAACATAGCTAGAGGCTACAGGAGTCCTCCAAGGGAACAGAGGTCAGGGAATACATCTTTGCATTCTTACTTGACCTCACTACAGATTGACAGTATCTCTCAGAAAGGAGTTTATACGTTTATCTAGAGCCCAGATATTTTCAACCGTTGCTAAACGGACACCTCCAGATTGCCTGGTCTGGCTACCAGCAGAGTCAATGACTGTGGAACCACAGGACTGTGCACACTTGTAAACCTTAAGCTCCTGTCTGTGGGTCTGGCCTCCAGTCAGCATGAACTAATAGCTAACTGAGGTCTTTCCCGCTGGAACACTCAAAGAAAGGTCTTGGCACATGCTCAATGACTGAGACCTATCAAAATAAATCAAGCTGTGAATCCTATCACAAAGGTTAAAGAGGCAACCGTGAGCTAAGCAAGGTTATACAATAAGGTTCATCTTGTACAAAATACTCCTTTAAGAATGAGGAGCATTAGTAACACACAAAAATAAACACAGAGTCAAAAAGAGAAGACAAAAGAATATGTTTCAACCCCAGGGAAAAAAATGTAATCAGTCAGAGATAAGCAACTTACATGATAAAGAGTTCAAAACAATGCTTTGCAAACTGTGAAGAAGAATAGGTACACACAGAACTTCAATGAAGATAGAAAATATAAGAAAGTATAAAAAAAAAAATTTACAGAGCTAAAGAATGCAATAAGTGAACTGGANACTGGGAAAAAAAAAAAATACCACTAGAGCAGTTCAACAGCCCACTAGATAAAGCAGAAGAACCTATCAGTGATTTGGAAGATAGGACAGTGGATGTCACCTAAACAGAGCAGTATAAAGAAACGGGAATTTTAAAAGTGAAGACAGATTAAGGACCTGTGGGACAACATCAATCAGAGTAACATTCACATTGCAGCAGTCCCAGAGGGAGACGAGAGGAAGGAGCAGAATTACTTGAAAAAAATAATGGCTGAAAACTTCTCTGGGCTTCCTGAATCTGATGTCTGTTTTCTTCCCTGTACACAATTTAAAACTTATAATTATTTATTGCTGGAATTTTCCAAATACGTGTGTACTTTCAGCCAATATCTTTCCAGATAATTCTGCTCCTTTCTCTCTTCTCCTTCTGGGAGAATGTTCCATGTGTACTTGAGGAGAATGTGTATTCTGCTGCTTTTGCATGGAATGTTCTATACAGAGATCTTTTTCAACTTACCAGGAAGTTATGTCCCATAAATTGAAAACCTAAGTCAAAGATGCATTTAATACATTCAACCTACTGAACAACATATCTTAGCCTCATCTACATTAAACATGCTCAGAACACTTACATTAGTCTACAGTTAGTCAAAAATCATCCAACACTAAGATCAATCAGAAAGTTTTGAATATCTTGTCTAATTGAATACTGTAGTGAAACTGATAAACAGGTTGATTGTACAGTAGTCCTCCCTTATCTGAAATTTTGCTTTTTGCAATTTCAGTTACCTGTGGTCAATCATAGTCTAAAAATATTACTTGGAAAATTCCAAAATGTATCCCAAGTACACATGGAACATTCTCCAAGACAGATCATATGTTATGGCACAAAATAAGGTTCAATAAATTTAAGAAGACTGAAATCATATCAATATTTTCCCTAATTAAAATGGTATAAAATTTGAGTTCAATTATAAGAACAAAACCAGGACAATCAGAAACATGTGGCAATTAAACTATATACTGAACAATCAATGGGTCAATGAGGCAGAAGTAAAAAAAATACCTTGGGACGAATAAAAACAGTAATAACAGTGGTCCCTTGGCCTCCATGGGGGATTAATTCCAGGATCCAATGTGGATACCAAAATCAGTGGAGGTTCAAATTCTTATGTAAAATGGTACAGTATAGTAAGCCTTCATATCCATATATGCAGAACCCATGGAAATAAAGGACCAACTGTACAACATAACCAAAATCTATGGACTGCAACAAATATAGTTCTGAGAAGGAAGTTGATTGCCACACAGGCCTACCTCAAGTATAGGAAAAATCCCAAATTAACAATCTGAAATTATATCTAAAGTAACAGGAAGGAAGTCCTAGAAGACATGGGTCAATTCCTAGAAACACACAATCTTCCAAGACTGAATCACCAAGAAATGAAAATCTTAACAGACTGATTATTGCGAGGAGATTGTATTAGGAATTAAAAAAAAACCTCTCAAAAGTCCAAGACTAGACAGCTTTACAGGTGAAACCTACAAAATATTTAAATAAGATTTAATACCTGTCTTTCTCAAAGTATTCCAAAAATTGATGAGAACACCTGCAAATTCATTTTACAGGCCAACATCACATAATACCAAAACCAGATAAGGTTATAATACACATAGAAACACACACACACACAACACACAAATTACAAGTGAATATCTTTGATGAACAAAGATGTAAAAATCCTCACCAAAATATGAGGAAACTGATTTCAGCAATATATTAAAATGCTTGTATAGCATCATCAATTGAGATTTATTCCAGGGATACAGAAATGGTTCAACATCCACCAATCAGTTAACATGATTAACAAAATGAAACATGAAAATCATATGATCTTCTCAATAAATACAGAAATAGTTTTTGACAAAGTCAATATCTATTCATGATAAAAATTCTCAACAAAGTGGGAATAGAGGGAACATACCTTAGGATGACAAAGACCATATATGACAAGTTTACAACCAACATTATACTCAGTGGTGAAAGCTGAGAGCTTTTCTTTTAAGACAAGGATGTCCACTCTGGCTGCTTTTATTCAACATATTAGAAGTCCTAGCTAGATGCATGTAGGCAAGAAAAGGAAATAAAAGCCATTCAGATTGGAAAGGAAGAAGTAAAACTGTCTCTATTTGCAGATGGTATGCTTTTACACATAGAATAAAACCTAACGATGCCACAAAGAAACTGTTATAAAACTAATAAACAAATTGAGCAAGTTGCAGGGTACAAAATCAATATACAAACATCTCTTGCTTTTTTTTCATTTAAAAGAACATTTTAGTCCTGGAACAGTTGTGGAAACTTTTTTTAAAGCGACGTATAATTAATTGATTTACAATGTTGTGTTAGTTTCAGGTATACAGCTAAGTGAATCAGTTATATATACGTATTTCCTTTTCAGATTCTTTTCAATTATAAGTTTTCTCTTTTGTTTTTATCCATTAAAAATGAAATTTAAGAAAAATTAAGAAAACAATCCCATTTGCAACTGCATCAAAAAGAATAAATATCTAGGAATAAATTGAACCAAGGAGGTAAAAGACCTGTATAATTAAATTTATAAGATATTGATGAAAGAAACTGAAGACACAAACAAATGGAAGGATTTCCATGCTCATGGATTGGAATAACTAACATTGTTAAAATGTCCATATTCCACAAAGCAATCTACAGATTCCATCCAGTCCCTATCAAAATACTGATGGCATTTTTCACAGAAATAGAGCAATCCTAAAATCTGAATAGAATCACAAAAGATCCTAAGTAGCTACAACAATGTTAAGAAAGAAGAACAAAACTGGAGGCATCATGCTCTGTAATTTCAAGCTACATTATAATACCATAGTAATCAGAAAAGTACAGTATTGGCATGAAAACAGACATATAGATCAAAGGAACATAACAGAGATTCCAGAAATAAACCCACACATATATCGTTAATTAATTTTCAATGAAGGAGGCAAGAATATACAATGGGGAAAGGACAGCCCCTTCAATAAATGGTTTTGGGAAAACTGGCCATCTACATGCCAAAGAATGAACCTGGGACCACTGTCTTTTATATCTTCCACGTGTATCACCACACACAAAAGGTAACTCAAAATGGAATACAGACTTGAATATAAGACTTGAATTAATAAAACTTTTAGAAGAAAAGGTAGGTGTTAAGCCTCTTGACATTAGCCTTGGTGATGTTTTATTTTTGATCTGACTCCATAGTCAAGGGCACAAATGGCAAAATTAAACAAATAAGACTACACCAAACTAGAAACCTTTTGCAAAGTGAAGAAAACCATCAAAAAAGCAAAAAGATAAACTACTGAACAAAGATATTCATAAATTATATCAGTTAAGGGGTTTCCCTGGTGGCTCAGATGGTAAAGAATCTGCCGGTAACACAGGAGACCTGGGTTCAATTCCTGGATTGGGAAGATCCCCCCTGGAGAAGGAATTAGCAACCCACTCCAGTATTCTTGCCTGGAGAATTCTATGGACAGAAGATTAATACTTTCACAGAGAAATGCAAATAACCACAATGAGGTACCATTTCACACCAGTCAGGATGGCTGCAATCTAGTCTACAGGCAATAAATGCTGGAGAGGGTGTGGAGAAAGGGAACCCTCTTACGCTGAACTGCCTTATGACCCAGAAATCCCACTGCTGGGCATACACACCAAGGAAACCAGAATTGAGAGACACATGTACCCCAATGTTCATTGCAGCACTGTTTATAATAGCCAGGACGTGGAAGCAACCTAGATGCCCATCAGCAGATGAATGGATAAGAAAGCTGTGAAACTATTTTAAACTGAGTAGATGACTAGCATCAGTTCAGTTCAGTTCAGTTGCTCCATCGTGTCCGACTCATTGCAGTCTACTAATCTGAATCATTAAAGCAATACAGGTAACTTATCAGATAGTAATCTAGGGTCTTCTACTCTGCAATGAGATGTGTGTTTTCTATCACTATACATTTATAATTCACTTTCCTCTTTGCTCTGATGTTTCTTCGGGCTGCATTGAATCCTGAAGGATAATCAAAGCCCCATAGATACTACTACCCAGGGAGGAACTAATTGTGTTGTAGCCATCATTTTTATAGGATATCATAAGCTGCTACACTTTTTACAACTGTAAATATTAACCATAGAATACACATTATAATTATATTTAAAAAAAAAAAATAAGCTTGATCACTCCTGCAGCTTTTTCTTCCACATTGTGTGTTTAACTCCATGAGAAGTCAAAATTATCTTTGCCTCAATCCATGGCACTGAATGTTTCCCCTGGATAAGATCTTGAACCAAACGAATTAACCTTAAAAGTATGGAAGAGTATTTCACCAAGCATGCAAATTATTTATTTGGAAAATGTTTAAAACATTTTCAGGGTAATCAAAAAATTACAATTTTAATACATATTAAAATACTCAAAAATTTTATAGCCCTGATGACTTAGGTTGCTGGATGTGCCAAAGAGATTTTCATGTACTTGTTTTATTCATGTCACTAATTGGTGCTATTTTTTTCAGAAGTGACTTCCTCCAGAGTCACCACCTGAAGTAACTTATTATAGATTCTTCAGTTCCATTATTCATGTTTGTGCTTCTGCATCTAGATACCACACTACTGTCATCCACTTTGTATGACAAATGGTGCTTAGAACTTGCTACCATCAAATGTTGCAAAATAAAATATGTATCCCAGTCATCTAAAGTTAATACAACTTGGCAACTATCCAACATGGGTTAGAGCATTGTAACTTCTCAAATACAGTACAGCTGTCTGTTTAGAAATCCAGGAGTTAATAAATTATAAAGCCACAGTCATCAAGACAGTATGGTACTGGCACAAAGACAGAAATATAGGTCAATGGAACAAAATAGAAAGCCCAGAGATAAATCCATGCACCTATGGACACCTTATTTTTGACAAAGGAGGCAAGAATATACAATGGATTAAAGACAATCTCTTTAACAAGTGGTGCTGGGAAAACTGGTCAACCACTTGTAAAAGAATGAAACCAGAACACTTTCTAACACCATACACAAAAATTAACTCAACATGGATTAAACATCTAAACGTAAGACCAGAAACTATAAAACTCCTAGAGGAGAACATAGGCAAAACACTCTCCAACATAAATCACAGCAGGATCCTCTATGACCCACCTCCTAGAATACTGGAAATAAAAGCAAAAATAAACAAACGGGCCCTAATTAAAATTAAAAGCTTCTGCACAACAAAGGAAACTATAAGCAAGGTGAAAAGACAGCCTTCAGAATGGGAGAAAATAATAGCAAATGAAGCAACTGACAAACAACTAATCTCAAAAATATACAAGCAACT
>SJYQ01002562.1:639097-675996 GCA_006410935.1 Redunca redunca | reverse complement strand
TATAATTGAGTTTATTTTTAAGAATCTAAAACATGAATAATTAAAAAGACAAAGGCAAAATGACACAGAAGTTAAGGGCAATATATCATATCTAGTATTTCCTTCATGAAATGTTGCATTCTGTGTACTGTAAAGCTATCTGTTGTTCAGTCATTGTGTCTGACTCTTTGCAACCCATGGGCTGCAGCACGTCAGGCTTTCCTGTCCTTCACTATCTCCTGGAATTTGCTTAAACTCATGTCCATTGAGTCGGTGATCCCATCCAACCATCTCATCCTTTGTCACTCACTCCTCCTTTTGCCCTCAATCTTTCCCAGCATCAGGGTCTTTTGCAATGAGTAGACTCCGCACATCAGGTGGCCAAAGTATTGGAGCTTCAGCATCAGTCCTTCCAATGAATATTCAGGGTTGATTTCCTTTAGAACTGACAGGTTTGATCTTTCAAGAGTCTTCTCCAGTGCCACAATTATAAAGCGTCAATTCAGTTAGAGTACCTTTATAGAGATGAGTCTAGGAAGACATGGCTAAGTTTGTTGGTGAAAGAATTGAGTTTTTCACAAGGAAAAACTGTTATGTAAATCATTCAAAATGTATAGGTATCTTTACTGATTCATTGATCCAAAAATGTTTGTATACTTGACTCACACATGAATTATGTGTTAGAATATCAGTTTCCTTTTGTTTCATAATAAGTCACCCTAATATGCAATATCTTTAAGCAACCAGGATTTATCCTCAGCATTCTAAGAGGGGAGAAATCATAACATCAAGGCCTTTTAAGGACTAGCCTTGGAAATCCCTCCATGTCACTTCTGGGTCATTCTATCCAAAGCAAGTCACAGTGTCTGTCCAGACTGGAAAAGAGGGAACACAGGCTCTACTCTGAGATGAGAGGGAGGGAAAAGTAGAATTAAAAATAAATGTAAGCAATTTTGTTGTCATGTATGCAAACAATTTATCATGTTAAAAGTGCTTTTAGAGACAAAGTCCTTCTAAATTACTGACTGCATCACTATTAAAACACTTGAAATTTTAAAGTGACAAGTCTGCAAGACAAGTCATTTTCCATAGTTTAATAAATCCCAATTTATGTAAGGATTTATTAATCTTTAGAATAATGTTAAAATTAGACTCAGGCCTTCTTGTAGACAATACCCTCTGAAATGGAAACAGTGCTCAGGATGTATAGTTCAGTATTAAATCCACTGCTGAGCACCAATACCCCATCTTTTCCCTACAGACAGTTAAGGTAGAGGCTTGTAACTAAGCTAATAGGCTCAACTTCACAGAGAAATGCTTGAATTTCAGAATGGAGTACTTGATGATCTAAAAATCTTCAGGAAAATTAAAGTATAAAGCTAGTGGTGACAAGGTTCCTCTGCCCAGGAGCTCCTCAATTTTTTCCAACTTATGTTGTAAATTAAAAATGGAATGAGAAAACTTACCAAACTCACCTAAGGCCCAGACTCAAAGCCAGCCTTAATATCAATATAGCACAGAGCCCAGATCTAGAGTTACTTGCATTGTTATTCTCAACTATAACAAATCTGAATATAATTTAATCTGTATGTGTAAAAGTATAGTACCGGCTCTCTCAGCATGGCCTGTAGGCTTCAGAGAGATTATCATTTTATGAATATGTATACATGTGTGTGTTTCTATATGTATGTGTGGTGGTGGTGCTTTAGTCGCTCAGTCACGTCTGACTCTTGTGACCCCATGGACTGTAGCCTGCCAGACTCCTCAGTCCATGGGGTTCTCCAGGCAAGGATACTAGAGTGGGTTGCCATTTCCTTCTCCAGGGGATTTTCTCAACCCAGGAATCTAACTCAGGTCTCCTGCACTGCAGGCAAATTCTTTACAAACTGAGCTATGAGAAAAGCTATATATGTTGTATACATATACCTATATCAATCCAGTCAATCCTAAAGGAAAGAAAAAAGGAATCCTGAAGGAAATCAAACCAGTTTCAACCCTAAAGGAAATCAACCCTGAACATACATTGGAGGGACTGATGCTGAAGCTGCAATGCTTTTGGCCAGCTGATGCTAAAAGCCGACTCATTGGAAAAGACCCTGATGCTAGGAAAGACTGAAGGCAAAAACAGAAGGGAGTGACAGAGGATGAGATGCTTAGAGAGCATCACCAACTCAATGGACATGAATCTGAGAAAACTCCAGCAGATAGTGGAGGACAGGGGAGCCTGGTGTGATGGAGTTCATGGGGTCACAAAGAATCACACTGAACAACAGTGTATACTGAACAACAACAGTGTATACCCATATACACAAACATATATATATTCATTATTTTTCATGTTAATCAGATTCAATTTTTGAGTATTGACATTCAAGTATTAGTACTCTCTCCATTAAATAATGTTTTCATTCATGTAATAGTGACAGGTTACACAATCAAGTAGTAGTACAATGAATCCTTCTTTATTTTTCATTTAAAGTGGTCTGGGGCAAAGAGTTGAAATGTCATCTCAAGCTTATTATAAAAAATGAAAGATTTCTCCCAAATGAGCACCCTTTCTAAGACTTCAGAAACTTCACATTTTTCTCATAGTTAACATCATATTTCTATAATAAGTTAGAGCTTACAAAACATTTTTATAAGCATCGTCACTTAATTCTTACAACAATCTTCTAAATATTATTGCTCTCATTTGATGAAGTAAAGCCTCAGAAGCATTACAATGACTAATCAATATTAAAGAGATTTTGAGTTATGATACTAGGAATGTGTAATAAATTATTCAATAGTACAGATTTTCCTTTAAAAAATCTTCCTCATGTGCCNTTTGATGAAGTAAAGCCTCAGAAGCATTACAATGACCAATCAATATTAAAGAGATTTTGAGTTATGATAATAGGAATGTGTAATAAATTATTCAATAGTACAGATTTTCCTTTAAAAAATCTTCCTCATGTGCCTTGTTTATTCCTGTTTCCATATTTATACAATAGGTCCACACCTGGTTCATCTTTTTATAAAGTGATATTCAGCAGGTGTTGAATATATTTTATGCACTAGGCACTCTGTTGGATATTGGAAGCATAAGGATAAATTTGACAGGATCTTGGCTATAAATAGCCCAAAGTCTACTGCCTACCACACTCGCCTCAACTGTTCATTTCCTCCTAGGTTCTTTTCCTTGCAACTCATCTTTCATGCCACTGGCTGATGGTCTATCTCGACAATGGGTAACCCATTTTTATTGAAATCCAACCATATCCAAGCTTTGTCTAAATGCTTTAAGTGCATTAACTGACTTAGGCTTTACCATAACACTAGAAGTAGGAATCATTTTTATCTTTTGGATTCAGAAACTAAGACAAGCACACCACGAGCACATGCACACATACAAACACACACACGTCTATAGGAGGAACATGTTTGTTTTGAACCAGAAGTCTGATTCCAGAGTGTGTGCTCTTAATCACTCCTCTAAAATGCCTCTAAAAGGTGTGTCTGAGTCGGAGAAGTATAAAAACACTGAGCTCCCCTCCTCCCACTGGCACACCAAATTACAACTGTTTAAGAGCAACTATCTATCATAACAACCCAAAACCTAATAGAAAAGGTTGTCCACCACTCAAGATATAAAGAAAGAATCACAAGATGGAGAGGAGGGATGGTGATGTCGTATAGTCAAGATCCATACCACTGAGGGGTGACCCATAAAACGGGAGACTTATCACAACTGCCTAAATTCTTCCTAAGTTCTTCCCCACATCAGGCTTCCTCTCAGCCTGCTACAGAAAGTGTGTCCCTAGAACTTCTGGCTTTGAAGGCCAGCAGGGTTTGCATATGGGAAAGCTGGAGGGCTACAGGAGAGATAGACCCTGCTTTTCAAGAGCATTTATAAAAATCTCATAACATTCCAAGTTCAGCACAGATGCAGTAATTTGAAAAGAGCCTGGTTCAGACACATGTGTTGAAGAGACTCACAAACAGAAAAGGGAGGCACCTGGAACTTCTGCTGGACATTGATGCTTATGGCATTCATTTGGGGTAGCTTGTTCTATGAGGAAGAGGCTGATGCTGATGACTGCCATTTTGAAGCCTACCCCCTAGTCTATTAGCAACAGTATCTTATCTGCCAACTAGCAGGCTGGCCTCAAACCTGGCACCCTCAGGTCTGTGCAGCCCTGGCTCCACCCATGAGCAGGCTGGCAGACACTGAATAAAGCTAATAAGTGACCACAGTTAAGGGCCCTGCCACAAGAGAAGGGCCCACATAGCCAACATTGGAGGCAACCCTAAAACATACTGGTCATGTGACCAGAAGGGAGGGTGCTGCCAGGCCCAATAGGATGTCTCCTACATAAAGCCACTTCTCCAAGACTGGAAAATGTAACCAACCTACCTAAAACATAGAAATAAACACAGAAAATTAGGCAAAAAGAGGAGACAGAGGAATATGTCTCAAAGGAACAAGACAAATCTCAGAAAAATAATGAAACAGTAGAGGTGAGCAATCTACCCAATAAGGAGCTCAAGGAAATAATCACAGAGATCTCAATGATCTCAAGAAAAGAATACATGAATAAAGTGAGAATTTCAAGAGTGTTAAAAAAATATAAAGAAAAACCAAAAAGATGTGAACATAAAAACTGAAATTTTAAAATATATGATAAGTAATCATGGCTTCCCTGATGACTGGTAAAGAATCTGTCTGCAGTGCAGGAAATGCAGGTTTGATCCCTGTTGGGGTAAGATTCCCCTGAAGAAGGAAATGGCAACCCTCTCCAGTATTCTTTCCTGGGAAATCTCATGGGCAGGGGAGCCTGAGGGCTACAGTCTGTGGGTTTGAACAGAGTTGACACAACTGACCACACACACACGATGACAAGAAGGAATCAGCAGTAGACTAGTTGATACAGAGGAAAGGTTCCAGTGAACTGGAAGTCAGAGTAGTAGAAATCACCCCCAATGAAACAGAAAATATTAAATGAGAAAAATTTAAGAGAGCTCTGAGACAACATCAAGCATACTAACATTAACATAAATGGGATTCTAGAAAGAGAAGAGAAGAGAAAGGGACAGAGAATTTATTTGAAGAAATAATAGTTGTAAGCTGCCCTAACCTGGGTGTGGAAACAGACATCCAGGAAGCACAGAGAGTTCCAAATAAGATGAGTCTGAAGAGGTGGATACAAAAACACCTTATGATAAAATGGCAAAAATTAAAGAAAAAATGTTAAAAGCAGCAAAACAAAAGCAACTAATTACATACAAGGGAACTCCCATAAGACTATGTGCTGCCTTTTAAGGAAGAACTACAGGTTAGAAAGGAGTGGCACTATATACTTAAAGTGATGAAAAGGAAAGTCTGCAGTTACAAAATCTATCAGAAAGGGTAGACTGACAAAATTCAACATTCATTTATCATGAAAACTTACACCAAAGTGGGTATAGAGGTGACATACCTCAATATAATAAAGACCATATATGACAAATCCATAGCCAATATTATACTCAACAGTGAAAACTGGAAGCATTTCCTCTAAGAATAGGAAGAAGAATGACTGCNAAGGCACAGATGGACAGCAGGCACATGAAAGATTCTCAACATCACTACCCATCAGGGAAACACAAATCAAAACCACAATGTGATATACCTCACACCTGTCAGAATGCTGATGCTGCTGCTATTGCTAAGTCACTTCAGTCATGTCCGACTCTGTGCGACCCCACAGATAGCAGCCCACCAGGCTCCTCTGTCCCTGGGTTTCTCCAGGCAAGAACAATGGAGTGGGTTGCCAGTTCCTTCTCCAATGCATGCATGCATGGTAAGTCACTTCAGTTGTGTCCGACTCTCTGCAACCCCACAGATGGCAGCCCACCAGGCTCCTCTGTCCACAGGATTCTTTAGGCAAGAATATTGGAGTGGGTTGCCGTTTCCTTCTCCATTTGTCAAAATGATTATCATCAAAAAGAATTGTTCTTGAGGATGTGGCAAAAGGGGAATCTTTGTACACTGCTGGTAGAATTATAAATTGGTGCCAGCACTATGGGAAATGGTATGGAAATTCTTTAAAAAATTAAAAATAGAACTATCATATGATCCAACAATTTTACTTCTGGGTATTCACCTGAAAAAAAAAAAAAAAACACTAATTTGAAAAGATATACACTCCAATGTTCCCTGCAGCTTTATTCACAATTGCCAGGATACAGAATCAAGATAACCATCTCATCAATAGACAAATTGATACAGAAGTTGTGATATATACACACACATACATAAATACATAAAATGCAGCCATTAAAAAATGTAGTCTTTCCATTTGCAACAACATAGATGGATCCAAAGATAACAAATAGAGCTGAAATAAGTTAAACAGGGAAAGACAAACATTGCACAATACCATTTACATGTGGAATCTAAAGAAAGAAATGAAAAGGAACTCATAGAGAACAAATGGATGGTTGCCAGAAGGGATGGGTTTGATGATTGGGCAAAATAGGTGAAGGGGATTACGAGGTATGAACCTCAGTTATATAACAAATAAGTTACATGGATATAATATACAGCATAAAGAATAAGTTCAATAATACTGTGGCTACTTTGTGTGGGGATAGACAGTTACTAGACTTTAACACAGTGATCACTTCATAATGTATGGAAATGTCAAATCTCTATGTAATATTCCCACAACTAACATGATATTATATACCAACTACATTTCAATTAAATGGGCCTCACAAAAAATTAATCATTTTCTTATGTCACTCTCTTGAGCAATAAAAACAATGGCTTGTTTTTCCAACTATGCTACATATTTGTTCACTTTTTCAGCTTTTTCCTGTTATATCCTCTGTCTTTCTTGATAACCTTCTTTGACTATTTCCCATCCTAACAACTTAAATCTAGACAGGTTTTCTCCCTTTCGAGCTGACACTCTGCTTTAGTCATGCTTTCCCTTTAGCATAAAACCTGCTCTTCATACCCACACTCCTACTTCGCTGCTTAAAAAAATTTGCCCACATATTTGAAATCTCTCTGAACCTGTATCTATCTCTCTCCAAATCTCTAGGACTAAGTTTTATCACAGAAAGTGGGATGTTTCTAGAAGATAGAACAATTTATGATGCATTCTTGTTTACTTATCTCCAATATTCATGTTTGTCTAACTTATTTTTCCAAACAAAACCTCAGCTTGTACAAGCATATACCACATAAACTAGCATATTAGTCAGTACTGACTGTTAATTTATATTTTAACCATGGATTAACTCCAAAGTTGCATAAATTAATACTTTCTGAAAAAGTACAAATACCTGCATAAAATATTCTGACCAAAGGAGCATAAAGCACAAAGTGAGGGAGGGATGTGGGAGAGGGTTTCAGGATGGGGAACACATGTACACCCATGGCAGATGCATATCAGTGTATGGCAGAACCACTACAATATTGTAAAGTAATTAGCCTCCAATTAAATAAATTTATATTAAAAAATAAATAAAGGGGGCATGATTTCTTAAAGCAAAAAAGTGAAAATTAAAGTGTTAGTCTCTCAGTCATGTTCAGCTCTTTGAGAACCCATGGAATGCAGCCTACCAGAGTCCTCTGTCTACGGGATTCTCCAGGCAAGAATAATGGAGTGGGTAGCCATTCACTTCTACAGGGGATCTTCCTGACCCATGGATCGAACCCAGGTCTCTTGCATTGCAGGCATATTATTTACAGTCTGATCCATCAGGGAATCCCCAAGATGACAAAAGGGGATGCTTTTAAGAGAATTTGCATGATTTGAAAAAACATTCATTTACCCAAATAGTTCAGATACTAATATACTTTGTTGAGTACAAAAAAGAGAAACTTTAAGGCAACCATGTTCCCAACTGGCTGTCCATTGATTAACTGGGAAAGGCAATTTAGCTTTCACCTCTGTGAAACTCATGTGTATTCTAGTGAAATTGCTCAATTGAACTCAACAGAGATTTATATCACTTTTCCCATAGCTTGCCAAATATGGTAAATTTAGTATTCAGAAATAGGTATGTTTGACCTCTGACCAAGATATTTGAAAAGTCTCTCATTTCATAGACCTTCTTTCCAGCAACATATTTCTTTTTAATGCTTTAAGATTTCTGAGGAACAGTGCTGAAATCTAAACATTCCCTTTAATGTCAAGATTTAAATCTTAATTTGTTCAAATCTTTCCCAGAAGCATAACACATCCAGGTACTTTTATTGGTATGATCTACTCCTAATTTTACCTTATTGCAATTCTAATGACTTCTCATTTTAAATTTAAAACATCCAATTAGTTTATGGTATCAGGGGAGAATTCTGGAAAACCTGCTTGGCTGGCAAAGTTACTGTTTTGAAGTGGAATGATTAAGAACCAAACAAAGGGCTTTATTGAGCTAGCATACTTGAAACCAGTGAATAATATAAAATGTACAAAGGAGAACTGAGGACACAGAACCTCACTAACTCAAAGGCTGGGAAATATTCTTCCTCCTTGAAGTTATAGCTAGTCAAGATTCAGTCTGGAAGTTATCAACACTTGACGATAGGCAGGGTAGTATATTAGGACAGTAAAGTGGTGAAGGTTCTCCATTTTTTTGGTGGCCAATTATCATCAAAAGTTAATTTGGAAGGCTCTCTTTTCAATAATAATTAAATTATTATAATTAAATAATTATCCTTACAAGGCCAGGCTAGTCCTGATGATGATTTCAGTAGCAACAAATAACTCTTAAAAGTTTTATGCTCTCTGAAACTTCAAGATCTTCTAATAGAAGGGAAAATACCACATTTTGGCTATCTGGCTGTTAATGGGATTATGTCTGAAATGTTTCTATTAGATCATTAAACTAGACCTTACTTCCTAAATCTATCAATATATATGGATTCCTTCTAATATTCAAGATGTTAGCATCTTTATTTACATTATGTCATTTAATTTCAAGAACAACAACAACAAAAAAGAACCATGAACATTACTGTCTCTGTTTTACATTTTACTGAGGTTATAAACAGTTGTGACTTGGGAGTTAATCAGTGACCATGACTACGACAACAAAATGCTAATAAATGGTGGTGTCTGATATGACTCTGCAATGCATTTTCAAAGCCTATGTTTCTCTTACCTACTGTGGTTACATATTTTCCAAATAATCAAATGTGCTAGTGCTTGATGTTGGTAAGTTTTATTTACAGTTGAAAATTCTAAAGGTACCTTGCAAACTTCACCCATTAAAGTTCATCTCATTAAGATATTCTTTATCCTAGGCAATATATTTTGTTTGGGAAGTAGGGAATTTTACTAAACATGTCTTCAATAATGCACTTGAAAAGCAAAGTTTCAAGATGTAAACTTTAGCCACTTCTTGGTAATTGAACTATTATATGAGTAGTTTTTTTCATCTCTTTCAAAGAAGAAGTGGTCTCCTCATTGGAAGTGGGTCTAGAAGAATGGTGAGGACATTTATGTTCTTACTGGGTACAAACAAAATGCTTTCTATAACCAAAAGGAGTATAACCATGGTTTTAATTCCAGAAATATTTTCTGCTAGAACAAGTATTTTTATCAAAGCATATTGTTTGTTGTTGTGACAGCAACCAGTAAAACAGTTTGATGCAACTATGTAAAATTATTTATACCTTTTCCCCTAAAAACATTTGCTTATGGAGGAAGAGGTAACTCCATGCCAAAATAAACAGGCATGGTGAAATGATTCTCTCCTCTATTTTACTGCCCTTTAACCTTCACTACCCAGATACAGACTGCCTGTGAAAAATCAAATAAAACACCTAAACAAGGTCAGATATCAGTCCATCATGGTTTGGCATTGCAGTGATAAAACAACTGGGCCATTAAAATTTCAGTTTAGAGCTGTATTTCTGGGTGATATTATGAAAAAAAATACCCTTGTGCAAATTTCATCTATCATTTATTGGACATCCATAATGTGTAAAACTTTATACCAGATCATCAGACTCTTTAAAGAGGCAGAAACAAATATTTTTGGTTTCTGAGACATAAGGTCTCTTTCTTAGGTACTTGATAGTGTTGACATAGTACAAAAGTGGCTGTAAATAATACTTAATGACTGGTATGTTGTGTTACAGTAAGACTTTATTCACAAACACAGGTGTTGGGCACTATCGGGTAGTGAACTAGAGCTTTCTAGACTCCTGCTGTGTGTCATTGGGGCAGAGCAAAACTAAGTGACAAACATGTAAAGATCATATAGCACCAAAATATTGTTAGAACTTTTAAACAATTTCATTAGAGTAACAGCATACAAAATCAATACATATAAATCCGTTGCAGTGTGTAACAAGAAACTATCAGAAAAAAAAAATTAAGATAATCCAATCTGCAAAAGCATCAAAACAATAAAATACATAGAATAAATTTAGCCAGGGAGGTGAAAGATCTATACACTTAAAGTTACAAGACATTGATTGAAGAAAGTGAAGACAAAGATAAATGGAAATATATTCAGTGCTTGTGGATTAGAAGAATATTATTAAAATACCCATACTACAACAAAAAAAATTTAATAAATGGTAGGATCTGATATGACTCTAAATTGTATCTTTAAAACCTATATGTATTATCTTACACACTTTGGCTACATATTTTCCAAATAATCAAATGTTATGTGGCTTGATTTAGGTAAGTTTTATTTACAGTTGAAAATTTTGAAGACAAACTGCAAACTTAAATTTAAATTTAAATCTAAAATAGTGCCATACTACCAAAAGTGATCTATAGATTCAATGCAACCCATATCAAAATTTCAATGGCATTTTTTACAGAAATAAAATACTTTTCCAAAGTGGGTGTGGACTCCACAACTAGACCACTCAGAGATGTTTTGAATCAATTCTAATGAGGTGGATGAAACTGGAGCCGATTATACGGAGTGAAGTAAGCCAGAAAGAAAAACACCAATACAGTATACTAATGCATATATGTGGAATTTAGAAAAATGGTAATGATAACCCTGTATGCGAGACAGCAAAAGAGACACAGATGTATAGAACAATCTTTTGGACTCTGTGGGAGAGGGAGAGGGTGGGATGATTTGGGAGAATGGCATTGAAACATGTATAATATCATATAGGAAATGAATCGCCAGTCCAGGTTCGATGCATAATACTGGATGCTTGGGGCTGGTGCACTCAGATGACTCAGAAGGATGGTACGCGGAGGGAAGTGGGAGGGGGGTTCAGGATGGGGAACACGTGTACACCCGTGGTGGATTCATGTTGATGTATGGCAAAACCAATATAATACTGTAAAGTAATTAACCTCCAATTAAAATAAATAAATTTATATTTAAAATAAATAAATAAAAGAGAAAATAAATTAATAAAGTGGGTGTGGAACTACAAAAGATGATGAATAGCCAAAGCAACCTTTAAAAATAACAAAAATGCTGAAGGCATCACACTTCCTTATTTCAAATATATTATAAAGGTATAGTAGTCAAAATACTATAGTACTAGCAAAAACAAAAAGCCAGACACAGAATAATGGAATAGAATAGACAGCCCCCAAATAAACCCATGCATAAATGGTAGATTATTATACAACAAAGGAGTAAAGAATGCTCAATGGGGAAGGATAGTATTTTCAAAAAATGGTGCCAGAAAGACATGCAAAATAATGAAACTGGACTCCTATTTTACACCGAATACAGAAATAAACTCTAAATGGATTCAATACTTGAATATAAGGTCATAACATCAGGTCAGATTCAAACCCTGAAATCATAAAATTCCTAGAAGAAAGCATAGAAGGTAAACTCATTGATATTGGTCTTGACAATAATTTTTTTTAATTTGACACTGAAAGCAAGGACAACTAAAGCAAAACTAAGTATGCAGAGGACTTGCCTAGGGCTCAGCAACAAAGAGTCTGCCTGCCAACACAGGAGACATGGGTCTGATCCCTGAGTAAGGACAATCCCCTGGAGAAGGAAATGGCAACCCACTCCAGTACTTTTGCCTGGGAAATCCCATGGACAGACAGAGAAGCCTGGTGGACTACCGTCCATGGGGTTGCAAAAGAGCCAGACATGACTTAGCAACTAAACAAGTAAGCAAGGCTGTATCAAACTAAAAATGTTTCTGCACAGCAAAAGGAACCATCAAGTAAATGAAAAGGCAATCTATAGAATGGGAGAAAATATCCACTAGTTACATGTCTGAGAAATGTTTAACATCCAAAAAATAAAACTCAATAGTAGGGGGAAAAAATGAGCAGAGGATATAAACAGACATCTTTCCAAAGAAGACATTCAAATGGCTACTTCACCATCACTAATCATCAGGGAAATGCAAATAAAAACCACCATACCTGTAAAAATGTCTACCATCAAAAAGACAAGAGAGCAAATGCTAGCAAGATTGTGGGAAAAAGGCAAACACTTGTACATTGTTACCGAGAATGTAAATGGGTGAGGTTTCTATCATATAAAGACTCTTGAAAAAGTTATTAACAAAAATATAACTATGATTAGCTCTAGTAATTTCCTGGGACAAATGGAGAAAGTAGCATCAACATATATAAACTATCAGTGTAAACTGGATAGCTGGTGAGTAGTTTCTGTATAACACAGGAAGCCCAGTCTAGAACTCTGTGCTGACCGAAAGGGCTTAGATAGGGGGCAGAGGAAGGAGGCTCAAGACAGAGGGAATACATGTATAATTATGCTTGATTCATGCTGTTGTACAGCAGAAACCAACACAATATTATAAAAAGTAAAATGAAGTAAAGAAAATATAAAAAGAACTATGATATGATCCAGAAATCCCACTTCTGGGTATATATATTCCAAGGAAATGGAATCATTCTCTCTCAAAGTTGCTTCCCTGGTAACTCAGTGATTAAGAGATATCTCAGCCCCGTCTCAAAGCGATATCTGCATTCCGTATTATTCAGTGCAGCATTCTTCATAATGGCCAATGTATGAAAACAACCTAAGTGCCTATCAATAAATGAATATATAAAGAAAATGGAATATTATTCAGCTTTACAAAAGCAAGAAATCCTGTCATTTGTGACAACATGGGTGAACCCAGAGTACATTATGCTAGTGAAACAAACAAGATATAGAATAATACTGTATGATATCACTTGTGTACGGAATCTTATTTTTAAAAAAGTTGAACTCACGGAACTAAAGATAGGAAAAAAGTAAAGTAGTTGCTAGGGGCTGAGAGAATAGAAGAGTTTGTTAAAATGGTTTAAATTTTCAGTTATAAAATGAATAAGGTCTGATGATTTAATGTATACCATGATGGGTATAACTGATAGCACTGTATTGTATAACTGAAATTTGCAAAGAGAATAGAATTTAAATGTTCTCTCTAAAAAAACTAAATATGCAAGGCGATGGATAGCTTAACTAATGATGGGGAAATCCTTTTACAATGTATATGCACATCAAATCATCATGCTGTATACTTTAAATATCTAATAATTTTGTTGATTGTTATATCAATAAAACCTGAAAAAAAAAATAAAGAACTTACAACTCAAAACAAGTGATATTCTTACACATTTGAAATAGGAGAATCAAGAAGTGATACATTAAAATTGTAGTAAGTGCTAGGCAGACCACAGAAAGTAACAGAACTTAACGCTGGTTTTTAAAGGATAATAGGGTTTTTACCAACTGACTATTTACGTAGAAAGGAACTCTCCACAATGGAATTAGCATCAGTACTGGGTCTAATGAAGTAAAGTGTAAGACACAATCTGAAAAGAGCAAGAAGCCAAGTGTAATTGGAGCAGTAGAACCCTTAGGCCCCTGTAATAAAAGAAGCTACAAAAGGCATCTCAGGGTTGTGAGGTCTGCCCTTGAATAATACATTGAAAAGTTTAAACCTGATGCTTTAGTTGATGGCATGGTCTAAGTTCAGAAAGAATATACACCAAACTGTGAATACCATGCTAACCTCTCACTGAAGGAAAAAGAGATAGGAATGAGAGTATAGAGGACAGATTTTTATCTTTTACTTTTTACATTTCTATATATTTTTGTCAAAATACACATACACTACTTCTGAAACAAGACAAAAATAATTTAGTATCATTCTTTATCTTACACTATCTTTTAAAATAGCAGTGGAAGACACCTGTACAAATTAGTGTCCTCAGACTCAGTATGTGGGTTTACTGTTTACATGCTCCTTGATCTCAGATGCTTTATGAGACACAGGAGAATATTTTAAAATTTCATATAAGTTATTTGTGAGGGGTAACAGTGTGGTGGAAGTGAGCCAGAGGCACTGACCCAGTAGACTGTCACCTTGCTTAGATTAGGTCTGTGTCTACAATTCAGTAGGTACTCGAGTATTGTTTAGTGAATAGCTATAAGGTTTTCTCTTCTAGTACTACCAAACCTCCTTGCTGCAATTGGAGGGGTATAGGCCACTCATATTTCTAAGTATTCTCTAAGTGAATATCTGTTATTTTTTATGATTAACACAGAGAATCTCCCTGGCATTTCTTTAAGAAGCCACTGTCCTCTATCGTGGGCTTCCCAGGAGACTCAGTGGTAAAGAATCCACCTGCCAATGCAGGAGATGCAGGAGATGCGAGTTTCATCCCTGTGTTGAGAAGATTCCCTAGAGGAAGAAATGGCAGCCCACTCCAGTATTCTTGCCTGGAGAATCCTATGGACAGAGAAGCCTGGTGGACTATAGTCCATAGGATCACAAAGACTCAGACATGACAGAGCATGTGTACATGTATACGTATATATACTTCCTCTACCATGAATCCCCTTCATGGATCACTGCCTTGTAGTGACGAAGGGGCATACATAGCTCAACGAAGCAAAGAGCAATGCTGTGCAAGGTCACCCAAGTTTGTGCAACCTCAAAAATGACAAAATAATCTCGGCAAGGCAAACCATTCAGCATCACAGTAATCCAAGTCTATGCCACTGATGCCTTAGAAGCTGAAGTTGATCAGTTTTATGAACACCTATATGACCTAATAGAACTAACAACAAAAAAAAAGTCCCATTCATCACAGGGGATTAGAATACAAAAATAGGAAGTCAAGAGATACCTGGAGTAACAGGCAAGTTTGGCCTTGGAGTACAAAAGGAAACAAGGCAGAGGCTAATAGAATTCTGCCAGTAAAACATACTGGGCATAGCAAACACCCTTTTTTTCAATAACACAAGAGATGACTTTACACATGGACATCACCAAATAGTCAACAGTGAAATTAGATTGATTATGTTCTTTGCAGCCAAAGCAGCTCTATACAGTAAACAAAAACAAGACCTAGAGCTGGCTGTGGCTCAGATCATCAGCTGGTTATAGCAAGATTCAGGCTTAAACTAAAGAAATAGGGGAAAACCACTAGGCCAGTCAGGTATGACCTAAATCAAATCCCCTGGGAATATGCAGTGGAGGTGACAGCTAGATTCAGGGAATTATATCTAGTAAACAGAGTGCCTGAAGAACTGTGGACAGAGGTTCATAATATTATACAGGAGGCAGTGAACAAAACCATCCTAAAGAAAAAGAACTACAAGAAGGCAAAGTGGCTGTCTGAGGAGGCTTTACAAATATCTGAGGAAACAAAGAGAAGTGAATAGCAACAGATAAAGGGAAAGGTATAACCAACTGAATGCAGAATTCCAGAGAACAGCAAGGAGAGACCCCCCCCCCTCCAAAAAAAAGCCTTCTTCAATAAACAATGCAAAGAAATAGAGGAAAACAATCAAAGGGGAAAGACTTCAATAAAATTGGAAATATCAAAGGAATATTTCATCCAAAAGATGGGCACAACAAAGGACAGAAACAGTAAAGACCTAATAGAACAGAAGAGATCAGGAAGAGATGGAAAGAATACACAAAAGAACTGTACAAAAAAGATCTCAATGACCTGGATAACCTTGATGGTGTGGTCACTCACCCAGAGCCAGACATTCTGGGGTGTGAAGTCAAGTGGGTCTTAGGAAGAACTGCTGCCAATTAAGCTAGTGGAGGCGATGGAACTCCAGCAGAGCTATTTAAAAATCCTAAAAAGTGAGGCTATCAAAGTACTTCACTCAACATGTCAGCAAATTTGGAAAACCCAACAGTGGTCACAGGACTGGAAAAGGTCAATCTTCATCCCAATTCCCGAGAAAGGCAATACTAAAGAATGTTGAAACTACCAGACAATCGCATTCTCATCCCAAGTTAGCCAGGTTATGCAAAAAATCCTTCAAGCTAGGCTTCAGCAGTACATGAACCGAAAATTTCCAGATGTCCAAGTTGGGTTTAATAGAAAAGGCAGAGGAACCAGAAATCAAATTGCCAACATTTGCTGGATCATAAAGAAACCGAGAAAATTCCAAAATAACATCTACATCTGTTTCACTAACTATGCTAAAGCCTTTGACTGTATGCATCATAACAAACTGCAGAAAACTCTTAAAGAAATGGTAATACCAGATCACCTTTCCTACCGGTACTCATACGAATGACTGGATGATCTAGAAATATATAGGTTTTTATATAAATTATTTTATTTGGGGCCTAAATTCTATACGATAATGATTTAGTTCAGTTCAGTCGCTCAGTTGTGTCTGACTCTTTGTGACCCCATGGACTGCAGCACACCAGGCTTCCCTGTCCATCACCAATTCCTGGAGCTTACTCAAATGCATGTCCATTGAGTCGGTGATGCCATCCAACCATCTCATCCTTTATCATCCCCTTCTCCTCCCACCTTCAATATTTCCCAGCATCAGGGTCTTTTCCAATGAGTTAGTTCTTTGCATCAGGTTCATTTCCAAGGCAAACCATTCAATAGCACAGTAATCCAAGTCTATGTCCCTACTAGTAATGCTGAAGAAGCTGAATTTGATTGGTTCATGGTTCTGTGAAAACCTACAAGAACTTCTAGAGCTAAACCCAAAAAAAGATGGGTGGGGACTGGAATGCAAAAGTAGGAAGTCAAGATATACCTGGAGTAACAGGCAAATTTGGTCTTGGACTACAAAATGAAGCAGGTCAAAGGCTAACAGAGTTTTGCCAAGAGAACGCCCTGGTCATAACAAACACCCTCTTCCAACAACACAAAAGATGACTCTACACATGGACATCACCAGGTGGTCAACACGGAAATCAGATTGATTATATTCTTTGCAGCCAAAGATGGAGAAGCTCTATACAGTCAGCAAAAACAAGACTGGGAGCTGACTGTGGCTCAGATAATGAACTCCTTATTGCCAAATTCAGACTTCAATTGAAGAAAGTAGGGAAAACCACTATACCATTCAGGTATGACTTAAATCAAATCCCTTATGATTATACAGTGGAAGTGACAAACAGATTCAAGGGAATTAGATCTGATAGATGGAGTGCCTGAAGAACTATGGATGGAGGTTTATGACACTGTATAGGAGGCAAGACCATCCCTAAGAGAAAGAAATGCAAAAAGGCAAAATGGTTGTCTGAGAAGGCCTTACAAATAGCTAAGAAAAGAAGAGATGCTAAAAACAAAGGAGAAAAGGAAAAATATACCCATCTGAATGCAGAGTTCCAAAGAACAGCAAGGATAGATAAGAAAACCTTCCTCAGTGATAAATGTGAAAAAATAGAGGAAAACAATAGAATGGGAAAGACTAGAGATCTCTTCAAGAAAATTAGAGATACCAAGGGAACATTTCATGCAAAGATGGACAAATAAAGGAGATAACTGGTATGGACCTAACAGAAACAGAAGATATTAAGAAGAGGTAGCAACAATACACAGAAAAACTTTATAAAAAAAAAAAAAGAAAAAAAAAGATGATGATAAATTCATTATTATTTAGCTGGTTAATCTTTTCTTTGAGGTAGTCTTATCCAGTCAGTTTTATTTGGTTTAGAGTTTCCACTACTATTCTTCAGAAATTTTACTTTGTGAGGAAACTTCCTCCCTTTTAGTTGCACACTCCTCCCCTAAACCTGTAACATATCATGTCTTAGACTCTGGAATCACCAATGTATATTTACTATTTTCTTGTTTATCAAGCCCAAATTTATATCTCCCAAAACACTTTAGTTCAAGCTGGGTTCAATGTAATGTATTTTTTTCTCAAAAGATTGGAAATAAAACAATATTGTAATGCCTTTTCTATCCATAAGACTAAATTTCTGTCCCACTTACCAATAGAAAAATTGAGTTGACCAAAATTCTCCCATTAAAATGTATATCAAACAAACATGTACTGGTATGCTTTTTTCTTTCACTTGATCATTAGTTAATTTTACCCTTGGTTAGGAGATTTGTGTATAAAACAATGAGAAAATGGTAACTTGACTAGAATAAGGTTTTGTCATCTAATTCCAAAAGGCCTGATAAGATTTTGTGTTTTCTTCCCAAAATAAGGTATCCTTTTGTTCTGCGATTGTTTCTAAATTGATTCTTACCCTCTGAAACACACTACTCACTCCTACCCTGAACTGCCAGATTTTCACGTGCTCAAAACAGGCGCATAATAGTACCTGTTACCACCTTTATTTGTTGCATTGACTTGGAAAATCATTTGTTCTGAGATTTGGTGCAGCCATGTAAGATTTCTGTGATCACATCAAGGCCAGTAAAGTATTATTTAAACCTACTACTATTTCTTCTGGAGAAGGAAATAGAAACCCAGTCCAGTATTCTTGCCTGGAGAATCCCATGGACAGAGAAGCCTGGCAGGCTACAGTTCAAGGGGTCATAAGAGTCAGACATGACTTAGCAGCTAATACAACTATTTCTTCAAAAAATCAGGAATTATCTATAAATTGATAAAAAAAAAAAGGACATTTATGTATCACAGCTGATTTGTGTCTTCTTGAATTTTTCCCTACCTCAAATATTTTGCAGTATTTCTTACATAGCTATCTAACACAATCATTTTGTAGGGTTTTTTATAACTGATATTTTAGAGGCATATAATATTTCTTTTCCTCTTTTAAACATTCTAATATTCAATAATTAAAATAAGTTGATGAAAATATGATGGCTACTGTTGTTTATTAATTAAGTAGTTGGAAAATACAGTAAATTGAATATATATTCAGGATATCAACATATAAGGAATGACTGGTTGAGTATGAATTAAGATATCTATGGTCAACATGGTCCTCTATGTGGTCTAGCCAAGTGACTGATGGGCTGCTCAGGTGGCTCAGTGGTAAAGAATCCACCTGCCAATGCAGGAGTTGGCTGGTTTGATCTCTGGGTTGAGAAGATCCCCTGGAGAAGGAAATAGCAACCCACCCCAGTATTCTTGCCTGGAGAATCCCATGGAAAGAGGAGCCTGGTGGGGAAGAGGGGCTGCAAAGAATCAGACATGACTGAGCATATACACATGCATGCAAAAGTATGACATAATTTTATCAATCATTCTTCTCAAAAAATGGTAATTATATATTTTCTTGGAAACCAGTAATATACGCTAGTTCATAAAATACTAGGAAATTATGATTAACCAATTTGATAATTAGAAATTACTATTTTCTTTTGAATGTCTAGAATACTATTTTTATTATTGAAGATGAGGGATAAAATAATTGTATAAACATAAGTTTTCCTTTATAACCTATAATATTTAATATATTTATCCCTAGACTAACCCTCTGAGGCTGTATAAGAAAACATGCAGATATAACTACGTTACTTATAAATGCCCAAATGCTTGGAAACACATTTAAACTTTTTTTTTTATTCCTATGTCAAATTCTATCAGGGCACAAAAGCAAAGCACTTATTTTCCAAAGCTTATTAGTGGCTTAAATGAAAAATGTAAAGCATATTCTCCCAAAATAGTCTATGTTGAATGAGCAATTTTCTCTCAGTGCAAATTCATAGCCTAAATTTTGTGCACAGTGAGCATGGCTTCTGTGCAATTTATGGCATATGCATTACGATAGATCTCAAGTAAATTATGAACTCTGTGTGTTACCAAGGCACTGTCAAACTCTGATTGATTTGGACAGTTTGTAGTTAATTAAGTTCATTTCCAATTCTGTCTCTTCATCCAGTTTCAAAGCATTCTATATTGAAAGCCTATTTTCAATTAGTGAGAAGGATGAACAAAAAGAATTAATTACAAAAGTGACAATCCCCATTTAAGTCTTTATAGTGGATCAATTATGTATCTTAAAAGTTAGGAAATTGAAGAGTTGTACTTGTCTAATATATTATGTCTTTGATATGTATCTTATATATATATTAAAACGACATAGGTATGCCATTACAGTATGGGCAGAGGGTGGGGGAGAATGCAATGATTAAACTTATCTGTAGTTACCATAAGTTAAATAATGAAAGACCAATTTCCTTAGGTATTTTACTTAGTATTTATTATTAAGAATTAGATTTGTTTTCTGAATAAGTATGACAGATATTTTAGCAAATCTTATAATAAAGACATTTATTACTTTAGTGAATCTTACAAATATGAGAAGCATGGCTAATTTCTGAAATCCTACTAGATAATTCTGATATAATAAACCACCACTGGCCAACCTTATCCCATCTTATTGCTCTCCAAGGTCCTGTAAACCGGACCACCACAACCAATATGAAGCAAGTTTTCATAGCAAATAAGTACTGGGAGATATACAGATCTACTCTATATGTCTAGCCCTGCCATTTATGAGGCAGGGATTATTTTTTAACTCTATATTCCTCAGTTATATGCAGTTATAGACAAATATAGTATTATGCATACTACATCATGCAAAATGTTGGGCTGGATGAAGCACAAGCTGGCATCAAGACTGTGGGGAGAAATACCAATAACCTCAGATATGCAGATGACATCACCTTATTGGCACAAAGCGAAGAGGAACTAACAAGCATCTTTATGAAAGGGAAAGAGGAGAATGAAAAAGCTGGTATAAAACTCAACATTCAAAAAACTAAGATCATGGCATTCAGTCCTATCACTTAACAGCAAGTAGTGGGGAAACAATGGACACAGTGACAAACTTTATTTTCTTGGGCTCCAAAATGACTGCAGATGGTGACTGCAACCATGAAATTAAAACACTTGCTCCTTGGGAGACAAAGGTCCATCTAGTCAAAGCTATGACTTTTCCAGTAATCATGTTTCGATATGAGAGTTAGACCATAAGGAAAGTTGAGCACTGAGGAATTGATGCTTTTGAACTGTGGTGTTAGAGAAGAGTACAACAAGGGTGCTGAGAGTCTCTTGTACAGCAGAGATCAAACCAGTCAATCCTAAAAGAAATCAATCCTGTATATTTATTGGAAGGACTGATGCAGAAGCTGAAGCTCCTATACTTTGGTCAGGTTATGTGAAGAGCTGACCTGTTAGAAAAGACTGATGCTGGGAAAGATTGAAGGCAGGAAGAGAAGGGGACAACAGACGATGAGATGGTTGGATGGCATCACTGACTAATGGACATGAGTTTAAGCAAGCTCTGGTAGATGGTTAAGAACAGGGAAGCGTGGCGTGCTGCAGTCCATGGGGTCAAAAAGAGTCAGACACAACTGAGCTACTGAACAACATTCCTCAGTTAAGATGTTTGTAAAGTGAGGATGATACCATAGAATCTACAGGGAAGAGTCAAGGGTTACAAAGCACGTACATGAAATGTTTAACCCAGTACCTGGCATAGTAAAAGTTATTTATCATTATTATAAATATAGTGATGTTAGTACAGGTAAAAATAATCCAGGTCCTAAAACTTCACACCTGTATAATTATAAAGGAAATTATTGTGCATAGGTTTCTGAAAATGGACTTCCATCTCAGTTCAGTTGGTAAAGAATCCGCCTGCAATGCAGGAGACCCTGGCTCAATTCCTGGGTCAGGAAGATCCACTGGAGAAGAGATAGGCTACCCACTCCAGTGTTCTTTGGCTTCTCTTGTGGCTCAGCTGGTAAAGAATCCACCTGCAATGCAGGAGACCTGAGTTTGATCCCTTTGTTGGAAAGATCCCCTGGAGAAGGGAAAAGCTACCCACTCCAGTATTGTGACCTGGAGAATTCCATGGACTGTATATTCCATGGGGTCGCAGAGTCAGACACGACTGAGTGACTTTCATTTTTTTTCTGAAAATGAGACAAATTTGAGATGATTGATTTTGGCTTTAAATACACTGAGTTTGAAATCCCAGTAAAGCTTCTATTTGGAAATTCAAGAGGACAGATAAGATAGGGTTATATGAAAATACTTGCATGTTTATCAATGTCAAGGTGAGATTTGTAGTTTGGTAGTTTTTTAGAGATTTTTTTTTTTTTTGTCCTGAATTTAGTAGATGAAATCCCGGACAGACCAAGAATAGACAGAAAAAGGAGCTCAGAGGAAGACCTAAAAAGCTGCCTCATAGGTGAAAAAAGTTGAAAAACAGTACAAATCAGAGCGTAAAACAAAGAATAGTGTAAGGCAGACAAAAACTTGGAGAAAAGAAAAATCAAGAACCTAACAGATATCATCAAAATACTATGGAAAAAACCCACTGAAATTAAAATAGAGTGCTAATAGCATAAAGATAGTGAAATATTAAGTCAGACAGAGCACAGATTCAAATAAATTAAGTATAGATGAAGAAGGCATTTCAAATCAGTGGCAAAATATGGCTTTGTCAATAAATGTTTTAAAAATTATTGAACTTCAGAGGGAAGAAAATTATACTTTTATCTTATACCACTCACATCTAAACATCTACACTTAATGGATGAAAAATCTGGATATAAAAAATGAATANACAACTTCTGCAGTCTAATAAGGTACCATTTACCAATATTATAAATGTTTATAATTCACAGCCTAGTAAACCTAGAAATACTAAAACCATGAATACTATTTATTTCATTAACACTAAATCCCACATGGAATTATGACATATAAGACTAGATATAGACAATTTAGTTATGCACACAAAAAGCTCATTATAGCAACAACAAAAAGGCAAAATAAAAATTTCAATCTCTATCCATTAATAGAGGAATTTTAGATCCAAAAACAAAAGGCCTCAGAATTTTTTTCAATGGTAAAGTAAATGTAGTGACTTGGCTATATTAAAAACGTATCACTGGTCAGTAAAATAAACAGGGTGAATTCATGTGTGTAAATACATGCTGAAGCAAAGGATTGCTTAGAAACTATTATTACAACAGTTTTCTATGAAAAGCTGAATCAAATGGAAGAAGGGAAGTTATTATTAAGGCCTTTTAAATCAGTTATGATTTTGCTGGTTTATGTATACTTTTGTTTTTCTTAAATCTTCCTAAATAAATATGATCTACACTTATGATATGTAACATTATATTTTTAAAATGTTTTCCTGAATAAAGGTAGAGCTGGAATTGTGTAGTCAACACAAACATGCTTTATCAACAGACTACCAAGATTCATGGCATGGTTAACCTATTTACATAACTTTCTACATCATCAAGTTCTTTTGTCTTTTTTTTTTAACTCAACCTCAACTGAAACAATGAGTATGAAAATAACCCCTGTATTGCATTGTTTTTTGAAATATAAAATGATACATCAATAAAATATTGAAGGTAAAGTATATGCTTAATTCCTGGCATACAGTGAGGCTTCAATAAACATGCTGTATGATTTTTATTATTTTCGTTGGTGATATTGATAGGGAAGAGGACAAATGAAGGGCTAGTTTTATTTGATTACGTGAAATATGGCAACCAATTTAATGTGAAATTTATTTCCTTTGAGCTACCACCCAGTTTCTTGAAAAAGTGGGTTATGTCAAGATTATTTTTCTTTAATACTCCTTAAATCATCATGCAGCCTCACTTCCCCTTCCCTTCAGTTGCTCTGGGTGACCACTCAGTCTCCAGTTGTAATTTACTCCTCCCCATCTTTCTGCCTTTTTGCCAAATCTTTCCACCAATGGCAGTATCATAACCACTTGTTAAAATTCAATCCATCTTCTAAAGAACAGGTCACTCTTATACTACCCCTTCCATTCCCCATTCCTCAAGCTTTCTGCACTATTTTAGAACATCCATTCAGTCATTTCCTGCCTTGAGATATCATAAGGATGTATCCCTGGGTGGGAAGATCCCCTGGAGAAGGAAACAGCAACACACTCTAGTATTCTTGCCTGGGGAATCCCATGGATACAGGAGCCCGGCAGGCTACAGTCCATGGAGTCGCAGAGTCAGACACAACATAAAGACTAAACAACAATAGCACCAAAATCATCTCACAAAATAAACTTCTCTCATTTCTCCAAAGAAGACATACGGATGGCTAACAAACACATGAAAAGATGCTCAACATCACTCATTATCAGAGAAATGCAAATCAAAACCACAGTGAGGTACCATTTCATGCCAGTCAGAATGGCTGCGATCCAAAAGTCTACAAGCAATAAATGATGGAGAGGGTGCAGAGAAAAGGGAACCCTCTTACACTGTTGGTGGGAATGCAAACTAGTACAGCCACTATGGAGAACAGTGTGGAGATTCCTTTAAAAACTTCAAATAGAACTGCCTTATGACCTAGCAATCCCACTGCTGGGCATACACACCAAGGAAACCAGAATTGAAAGAGACAGGTGTACCCCAATGTTCATCACAGCACTGTTTATAATAGCCAGGACATGGACACAACCTAGATGTCCATCAGCAGATGATGGATAAGAAATCAGTGGTACATATACACAATGGAGTATTACTCAGCCATTAAAAAGAATACATTTGAATCCATTCTAATGAGGTGGATGAAACTGGAGCTGATTATACAGAGTGAAGTAAGCCAGAAAGAAAAACACCAATACAATATACTAACACATATATATGGAATTTAGAAAGATGGTAACGATGACCCTGTATGTGAGACAGCAAAAGAGACACAGATGTGTAGAACAGTCTTTTGGTCTCTGTGGGAGCGGGAGAGGGTGGGATGATTTGGGAGAATGGCATTGAAACATGTATAACATCCTATAAGAAATGAATCGTCAGTCTAGGTTCAATGCAGGATACAGGATGCTTGTGGCTGGTGCACTGGGATGACCCAGAGAGATGGTACAGGGAGGGAGGTGAGATGGAGGTTCATGATGGGGAACACGTGTATACCCGTGGTGGATTCATGTTGATGTGTGCAAAACCAATACAATATTGTAAAGTAATTAGCCTCCAATTAAAATAAATAAATTTAAATTTTAAAAAATTCAAAAAAAATAATAAACTTCTCTTGACGACAAGAGCCTAGGGAGATGAGGTAAGTGTAAACATGTGCCCACACAGAATATGACAAAACAATGTATACACAGAAACCATTCATGATTATTAACCAATTTTAATTCAACAGGGGTGAGCCAAGGATGGGCAAATATAGCACTTAATATTTTTCCTAGGTAATGATGATACTGTAAAGAAAACAGGGCAGTGGGGAGTTTTTGCTTAAAAAGGAACAAGGCCAAAACTTTTTATTTCAACTCCCACTCTCAAACTAAAGTAAAAATGAAACAACAAAAGCAATGAAGTAAACCGCATTTTCAGTGAAGCCAGGAAAAAACAGCAACCCCAAACCACACAAAATGAATATTAGAGTAAAATTTGAAACAAATTAAGAGAGGGTATATGGGGGAAAAAAGAATAAATTGTTTATTCTTTTTAAAACAGAGGTTACCATTGTATGTAGCACATTATACATAGCCAGAAAGGACCAAATAAGCCATCCCTTACTTGGAAAGATGAGGGTTTTTTTTTTTTAATTGAAATACAGTTGACACCTATCTAGGAACAGAATCTAAAAAAGAGTGTATCTATGGGTGTGTTTAACTGACTCATTTTGCTATGCCACAGAAAGTACCTAATGCAAATCAACTATACTCCAATTGAAAATAATTTTAAAAATAAAAGAAAAAGAAATATAACTGACATACAATATTGGGTAAGCTTAAGGTATATAATTTCTTGTTCTCACCTATCTGCATAATGGAATGTGATTACTGTCACAGAGTTAACACCTCTATCACATGGCATAATTCTGAGTGAGTGAATAAGCCAGGGAATATGCCTGGGCTTCAATATCTATAAATATCCAGGGATTATCTATTATCCATGGATGTGAGTTAAAGATAGACTCTAACATATGTGTATAGTTACAGGAAGTGAGATGGCAGCATGAAAACAATAAAGAAATAAGCATTGTATTTATTGCCACCAGATGCATAAATATAAATAAATGCTAAGTTATAATGCACCTAGGCTAGATGAAATTATTTTAGAAAGAAATGTAGATGTCTGAATTTATCTCAGAAGATAGCAAAAGACCAAGTACCAAGGAAGTAACTGAAAATATGGTCAAAGAGGGTCAAAGATCTACCCTCTTAAAGTTATGGAGCAAATGAGTTTCATAGATGAAATATACCAATCTTTAGAAACCAGTCATAGACCATTGAAAACATTAAAAATTAAAAAAAAACCTTCCCAGTTCTTTCTACAAAGCCATAATAATGGAAGTATCATAAATATAGTTTCAAAAAACAAACCAAAAAAATGTAAGGTATGGGGGGAGGAGAGAAAGGAGAAAGAGGAATGTAAGCAAAGCTCATTTTTTTTAATATCAAGACCAAAATTCTGAGAGAAACATCAGTAAAGTTAACCCAGAGTTTTTTGAGGGGGTTGTTTCTTTTAATTGAAGGATAGTTGCTTTACAGAATTTTATTGTTTTCTGTCAAACCTCAACATGAATCAACCATAGGTATACATACATATTTCCTCTCCCTTTTGAACCTGCCTCCCATTTCCCTCCCCACCCCACCCCTCTAGGAGAAACAGACATAGAGAAATGGACATATGGACATGAAGAGAAAGGAGGAGAGGGTGAGATGTATGGAAAGAGTAACATGGAAACTTACATTACCATATGTAAAATAGATAGGCAACAGGAATCTGCTGTATGGCTCAGGAAACTCAAACAGGGGCTCTGTATTAACCCAGCGCTTTTAAAGAGAATTAGAAATAGGATTCAGCCTTGAGCTGCTAAGATGGTTCAATATTGAAAAATGTTTATATTGAGTTTAGAAGTGTATGCTTATCTCCACCAAAACTTAAATTCATGTTTTACAAGATTAATATTCATTCTGGTAAAACTTACAGTAAGATAGGAATCAGTAGGCTAAACACACAGGTAAAGATAACACTTGCTTTTGGAAATGTTCTTATTAGGCATATAAGCCAAGAACGACCATCATGAATATATATAAAGAGAGGAATCATTTGCAATGATAACTAAACATTCAAAGATCACTATGCAAAATATTTTTATAATGTAGTAACATTTAATATGAAATTAAGAGTCATGTATTTGCTCATAAATACTGTCTTCTCAATTACCTTCTAGAGAGAAGGAAGTCTTTATCAACTCAGTCACTTTGGCAGTGTGTGTGTTCAGTTAAGTTCACTTCAGTTCAGTCACTCAGTAATGTCCGACTCTCCATGACCCCATGAGCTGCAGCACGCCAGTCCTCCCTATCCATTACCAACTCCCAGAGTCCACACAAACCCATGTCCATTCAGTCGGTGATGCCATCCAGCGATCTCATCCTCTGTCGTCCCCTTTTCCTCCTGCCCCCAATCTCTCCCAGCATCAGAATCTTTTCCAATGAGTCAACTCTTCTCATGAGGTGGCCAAAGTACTGGAGTTTCAGCCTTATTATCATTCCATCCAAAGAAGTGATCCAGATGCCATGATCTTCGTTTTCTGAATGCTGAGCTTTAAGCCAATTTTCCACTCTCCTCTTTCACTTTCATCAAGAGGTTCTTTAGTTTCTCTTCACTTTCTGCCATAAGGGTGGTGTCATCTGCATATCTGAGGTTATTTATATTTCTCCCAGCAATCTTGATTCAGCTTCTGTTTCTTCCAGCCCAGCGTTTCTCATGATGTACTCTGCATATAAGTTAAATAAGCAGGGTGACAATATACAGCCTTGACATACTCCTTTTCCTATTTGGAACCAGTCTATTGTTCCATGTCCAGTTCTAACTGTTGCTTCCTGGCCTGCATACAGGTTTCTCAAGAGGCAGGTCAGGTGGTCTGGTATTCCCATCTCTTTCAGAATTTTCCACAGTTTATTGTGATCCACACAGTCAAAGGCTTTGGCATAGTCAATAAAGCAGAAATAGATGTTTTTCTGGAACTCTCTTGCTTTTTCGATGATCCAGCAGATGTTGGTAATTTGATCTCTGGTTCCTCTACCTTTTCTAAATCCAGCTTGAACATCTGGAAGTTCACGGTTCACGTATTTCTGAAGCCTGGCTTGGAGAATTTTGAGCATTACTTTACTAGCGTGTGAGATGAGTGCAATTATGCAGTAGTTTGGGCATTCTTTGGCATTGCCTTTCTTTGGGATTGGAATGAAAACTGACCTTTTCCAGTCCTGTGGCTACTGATGAGTTTTCCAAATGTGCTGGCATATTGAGTGCAGCACTTTCACAGCATCATCTTTCAGAACTGATGATGATGTGGGTAGACATATGTATATGAATGTGTGTTTAATGCAGAATTATGACACATTTAAAGTAGGTAAATTAGAGAATTAAGGTTTTTTCATAACAAAGATTGCATAACAATCTTTGCACAACAAAGATTGTCTAGACTATTTAGAGAGAGTCAAAACAAATATAGATGTAAAGGGGGTTTATGGCAAAGGAGGGTCTGTTAGAAAGTAAAGAATTCTACAGTTTGAGAATCAAGGAGAGATTTTGATTGTGTGATGAGGTCTAAAGAAGTCTGCAGGTGTGACCCCTCTGTGGATGCACCAAGAGCAGCTGGAGGGTGGGTAAGCTGATCAAACCCAGAAAGCATAGAGAGAATAAGATGATGAATATGACATCTTCTGGTTAAATTTTGAACTCTAAACCTAACCTCCCTAAGAGCTGAATAAAAGTCCTTTGGAAATAACCACAGATTACACCAGGCAATGGTGTCCCAATATTTTATTTTTTTATATATTGGCAGAAGATTAGAACCATAGTAACCACCATCCAACTTCATCAAAACTACAAATGATGTTTCTTTCTTAGCAGGCATTAATTATGACTGCAGTGGTAAAAAGTACCAGTTCTGGATTCTGAGACCCAGATTCACCAAATCCAGGTATTAATCCCAGGACTGAGCAAGGTTCCAAACCATCTGAATACTGGCTCCTTACCCACAAAATATGAATAAAAATAACATCTACTACATAAATTTGTTATGAGCATTAAATAATAACATGCTTAATACAAAATTCAGATTGTATGTACTCAATACTACCTATTTTTTATGAAACATACTTGTGCTAAGTTTCTTGGGGAATATGTTGTATATCACTGCTTTGTTTGCCATCTCAATAATATAATTCTACTATAATTATAATTCTTTAGCTCAAGCTTGCTTTTATGAGCATATCATGCCAGAAAAGCACCTATTAATCTTGAACATATTATATAAGATAAATCACTTTTTAATGTTGAAAGATCCTCATTAAAAAAAGGGATTAAAAAAAGGGCAACCTACAATGAATTATCACATGAACTCTCTTAATGCTCATTGAAAATTTCACACATAATGATGTATGTATCATGTTTAGTTTCATAGTGAGCAAGTATTCAAGAAAAGACAAGAAATAACACAGTTGTTGGATTTTAGAATAAACTATGTTTACCACTTCACAAAATTGAAGGGGGAAATTATTTGCATGAGGAGATAGGTTCCCCATTTAAAAAAAAAAAAATCAGTCAGTCCCTGCTGTGTTTCCCTTCAAAGCGATGATCAGTTTCATACATTTCTAATTTTTGCTCCACTGAACATACAAAGCTAACCTGAATACACCCTTATCATTTATTTCCTAAAGAGATATATTCTGACTCCTTGCCAGATTGCTATTTATATTGCTCATAAGACAGCCAGTTTGATGATACAGGGTGAAAATGGCTTCCAGCCCTACCCATGAGTTCACTGAGCTATAAAGCAACTTTGTTAACTTCACTTACTGGATTTTAAATTGTCATGTATTGGCAATTTGTCACTGGCATTGACTTCCTACCCTAGAGCTAAGATAACTGCTATAACTACTGGTTCATTCTTCATCACTAACTTTATAGCTCACTACTCTGGTCACTATAAGAAGGTAACGGTTGAGAATTCTGCATCACAGTACCATTTTTATTACCACTCTGAAAACTGAACTATGGAGAATTTCATCTTGAATCTTCTGCCAGCTATCTCAACAAATTCTCAATGATTGAATAGTTCTATTCAAAGACCCATTCAGCCAGCAAATATTTATAAGACTCCACTACCAATGACTTGGAAGTTTTGATAAATTAAAAAAAAAAAAAGAAGAAGACATGGTCTCTGCTCTTAAGTAGCTCATAACAGAAAAGACAAAATAAGCACATGGCTAACGGTTAGAAAAAAGAAATTATTCCAAGTGTCTGGCAAGTTTGTCCACTACTTGCTCTTGCCACTGGTATCATGTTAGTGTCAGTTACCATCAGCTTTTATCTAAAGCATTGCAGCAACCTCTTTACTGGTCTCTCTTCCTTCAATCTGTCTTCCCAGTGGGAATGAAAGTTACCTCTCTGATACAGAAGTAGAATAATACAGTCTCCATTTATCAAATCCATAAATGATTTTTCAATGCCTTTAGGACAAAGTTCAAATTTCTTGACATGGCTCATATAGCCTGCCTCCACCCGGACTTTATCCAGCTCATCACTTCTGACTTAACTCTCACCATTCTCAGCCCTGCCCTCTACACTATAACCATGTCAAACCCCATGCAGTCTCTAAACTCCATCAGCTCTTAAGCTTCTCTACTGTGAAAGATGTTAGTCCCACTGTTTGAATCTTCTGCTGTTTTTCACCCTACCCCCGTACCTGAACTTGGATAATTTCTACTTGATATTCATGTATAAGCAGAAATATTACTTCCCTTCAGAAACTTTCAGTGACCCATATATTTGATTACTTTCCCCACTCTATCTCATTGTGTTCATTTCATATCTTGTTGTTTATATTTGATCACTGTATTTTAATTATTTTACAGTCATTTTTGGCTGAATATTAATGTTCCTAAGGACAGGGGACATTTCTGTCTAATTTCTTACTGGACTTGGTATCCAGCTAGTTTATAGCAAACTCTCAATAAATATCATGAATGAGTGAATGAGTTCATAATACAAATATTACAGAAGTTTAGAAAAAAGACTTCAGTGTGACTAGAATAATCAGGAGGATCTGTGAAAAAAGGATATGATGAATAAATATGATTTTGACAAGGAGAAGAAAAAGAGACTTTCATATTAAGGAAAAAAAGCAAATTCATAGTAAACACCAACCATGATATGTATTGACTAAGAGACAAATTTTCAAAACAAGAACTATGTATACATAGCTGTTACTAGTGGGAAATATAACTGGCTAGGTGTGGTGGAGGCAGATCATGAAGAATCTTTAGAAAAAATTGAGAAACAAATGAGTTCACTATGGATTTATTTCTATTTTTTCCTTTCTCAGGACTTACTATAATTTTTAATCAGGGGATGCTTGATATTGAAAAAGTTTTCAAAAATAACCACTCATTATTTCATCATGTTGCCCCTTCCTCATTCTTTACCCTTTTTACAGTCTTGTTAAATTATAATTAAATCCATGATAGTACTTGTCATTCTCTGTTCCTCACTTTCATATTTTTCTTTGCATTGTCTATGCTGCACTAATAGTTATTTCTTTAGGTTGTCTTGTAGTTTGCTAAATATGTCTTCAACTTCGTCCGATCTGCCATTAAACCTATACACTGTATTATTAAGTTAAATTACTACATTGTTTTCAAGTCTTCTTTTTCTTCAAAGATGCCTGTGCTTCCTTTAATAACAGTGGTGTTGCTCTTTCTGATACTAAAATTTTAACAAGTTAAGAATATTCATTTTCCTTCTTTATTGTCTAATTCCATTATCTGAAGATCCTGAAGGTCTGACACTGCTTTTTGTTATTTTTGCTGACTCTTGCTTATGATGGCATGTTGCCTTGAATGCTCTTTAAGTCTGAAGTGCCCAGATTTAATCCATGAAAATTCGGTGTAGCTTGAGTTGAGAGGACATCCCTCAAAAGAGAACTTATTTCTGCTTCTGTCAAGTATCCTCATGTTCAACCGATCTGAGACTCATTTATACTATTATAATAACTCATTTGGAAGTTTTCGGGATTACAAAGGAAGTACAAATTTTACCTATCCATCAGCATAAGGGATATTTAAGATTACAACTCTTTAAGGGAGGCATTTCTTCCTCAACATGAGCTCAAGCCCAAATAGCTAAGTTATCACCTCTCTCTTTGCTATTGGATGGAATTTTGCCTTTCTCTTTCCACCCTTTCCTTAGGTTATGGTCATTTGAGAGTCCCAGATTTGTCAGTTCCAAATCTAATATGGACCACTTTGCCATAAGGCCTTCTCTTCCAAGTGCCCATTGAAATACAAGCCTTTTGATTACTAAGATTGGAAGCAAACACCTTTTGGCAACTCATAATTTTAATGTGGCTTATTACTCAAGAGTTTTTGAGCTCTTTCTTTTTGGTCACTGGCAAGTTTCCTTACATTCTCACAAGCTCAGCATTTGAGGGGATATTGTTGTATTTTATCTAGTTGTTATATTTCATCTACATATTTTACAGAGAGAAAGCTTTTCTGACTGTTTACTCAATCATATTGACAGGAACTTAAGTCCAGAATTTTAGCAATATGATTCAGGAAGCAATGTTCTTAAACTATGGCATTTAGTTAGAATCCAATTTATATTGGTTTGCTTGGTTTTATCATTTCAAGTCCCCTATCCCAGTAACCTCTCAGTCAGACATCTAGAACTAACTACATCTGGCTATCAGTGTAGTGGGTAGCAAGTGATAGAAACTGACTATGTTTTTTAAAAAAGAAAAAGAATTGTTTTGAGAAATAGAGTAGATATAGGGCTTCCCTTGTAGCTCAATCAGTAAAGAATCTGCCTGCAATGCAGGAGACTCGAGTTCAATTCCTGGGCTGGGCAGATCCCCTGGAGAAGGAAATGACAACCCATGCTCGTATTCTTGCCTGGAGAATCCCATGGACAGAGGAGCCTGGTGAGCTACAGTCCATGGGGTCACAAGAGTTGGACACAACTTGGCAACTAAACCACCACCAGTGTAGATATACTTGGAGAGATACTGAGAATCAGTAGTAGGCTGGTAGCCAAGCCTCAAAAATGGGAAAGAACAAAGAGAATTGTCATGTGCCTCTTGTTCAAGATTCAAAAATTCTCCTAGGGGTAATTATTCAAGCCTAAATATCTTCTCTACTCCCTGGGTGCATCCTAGAGATGAGCCTTAAATTCCACCAAGATACTCCTAAAAGTGTCTCTAAAAGGGAAATGTGATGCAGCAAAACAATACAAACTGAAAGAAAACTTACCACAGAGATATGATGGACCAGCTGAAAACCAGGGTAACAGCTAAAACTGGCTCAGATCTTTGGAAATCATAGAGACATAAACCCTTTTCTACTAGAATTACTCTTTAATCAGGTCACTTCCACCTTAACAATTAGTGGGTTTTTTTTGTTGTTGTTGTTAGTCTAAGTGCATGAGTTTTTATGTTTCCTTCTTCTAGAAGTTTTATATGTTCATACTATTTCATTTACATGAACAAGGAGCATTTAGAATCTCAGCTGAGTCATCTTTTGTATTATGCAATTCCTCCCCCTTGTTATATTTTGTTTACATTCCCTTGACCCTCATTGGTTATCATTTTATGAACAAATATATAACCTCCTATTGCTGTATTTCTGTCCATATCCACACTTACTCTAAAAATATTTAATTATACAAGATCTTCTTTGTAAATAAAAAGACATTTCTCATGCATTATATAAAACAGAATGGAAATAGTCATGCTTTATACAATAGCACTTCAGGTAAGTATCACTGTTCCTACTGTAAAGATGAGGAAACTATGCCTTAGAGAAATTTTTGAGAAAAGAATGCCCAAAGTTGGGACTTCCCTGGCAATCCAGTGTTTAAGACTCTGTACTCCAAATGCAGGGGGCACAGGTTTGATCCCTAGTCAGGGGGATGAAGATACCCATATGTCCACATGCTACAAAGCATGGCAAAATAAATAAATAAATAAATAAAATAACACCCAAAGTTTATAGAGCTAGTTAGCAAAGTAGGGATCCAAAACAATTATCAAAACAATTATCTGACTATAAAGTTTTATGGTTATCAATTAGGTCATACTGGTGTGAAGCAAAGTGAAGTCACTCAGTTGTGTCTGACTCTGAAACCCCATGGACTGTAGCCTACCAGGCTTCTCCATCCATGGGATTTACCAGGCAAGAGTACTGGAGGGGGTTGCCATTTCCTTCTCCAGAGGATCTTCCTGACCCAGGGATCAAACCCAGGTCTCCTGCATTGCAGGCAGCCACTTTACCCTCTGAGCCACCAGGGAAGCCCAGGTCATTCTGATATAGAATATCTAAAACCTGCTTCCAAATGTTTCCTACTATTAAATAGATGACTGAATGACTGCTTTATTACTTTCTAATAAAGCAGGCATTCAGTAGCTATTCAATGTTTTCAACAAATAGCTATTTGGTAACATTGTGTCAGGCACTTTTCTAAGTTCTTAGACTACATCTGTAAATTAAAGGAAAGAAAAGATCAGATCTCAATGTCCATGTATTTTTGTAGCATAAATTAATATAGAAAATAGTAAATACAATGAGTTTTCCTTATGTAGTATTTTAGATAGTGGTTATATACAATGAAAAAATAATTAAAAGTAGTATAGGGTAAGTAGGAAATGAGAATGCTAGAGAGAAAGAGTTGAAGACTGAAACACAGGGAGCAAGATTGAAATATGCAACTGTTTTTGACTTAAGAACAATTTCATAGGAGTCAGCCTATCTTGTTGGTCAAGGTAGACAAGATAAAGAAGGTGAGATCTGAGCAGATTTTAAGGGGTAAGGGAATTAGCCAGGCAGGTAATTAGAGAAAGAATGATTTAGGTTCCCTCTGTGTATTCTTCCTTTCTCATTTCAGTTTAAAGCTCTCTTAAGCTAACTCCTGGCCTCCTATCATAAATATTCTTCTAGTCTAATACATTCATTGTTACATGTCAAAATCACCACTGTAGATATTAAAGACACAAGAAAACTGAATGTTTCTCATAATGCCACTAAGGTTGTGAGCATTTTATATATTCCTTCTTTTTTTCAAATATAAAATACAATTTTTAAGAAACCCTCTGTGAAACTGCCAATTTAAAGTATTTCCCTCCCAATGATTCAGAGGATATACTCTTTTTCTTTTTTGCCTATTGGCTACTGTCACTTGAAAAATAGGTGTAGGGTGTTCAGCATGTTTGGTAAAGTCTGGCAGGCTCCATTATGATCTGATTATCCTTTTGGACCTCATCATCTGTGCAGTAGAAGATAACTCAGCAGGTCCTTCACTAGCTCTGGTGAGAAAACTTCTGAATGCTGGGAATATCCTGCCTGATAAGGGTGTTTTGATATGCCTCAGGATTTAATCCATGCTCTTATCAATTTGATCTCTGGGGAGGCTGAAGATGAGTAACTAAGATCAATCACACAAGTGATGCGTACCTACACGGCTCACTTCCAATGCACATTTTGTCAAACATCGTTCCTGGGAGAATTGAGCATTTATCTGTGCCACTCCTCTGGGTTCAATTCCTGGTTTGGGAAGATTCCAGAGAAAGGATAGGCTGCCCACTTCAGTATTCTTGGGCTTCCCTAGTGGCTCAGCTGGTAAAGAATCTGCCCACAAGGCAGGACACCTGGGTTTGATCCCAGGGTTGAGAAGATCTCTTGGAGAAGGGAATGGCTACCCACTCCATTATTCTAGCCTAGAGAATTCCAGGGACTGGGTCACAAAGAGTCGGACAGGACTGAGTGACTTTCACTTTCATAATGATCTCTGTTCATTTCCAAGGCAAACCATTCAATATCACGGTAATCTAAGTCTATGCCCCAATCAGTAATGCTGAAGAAGCTGAATGGTTCTATGAAGACCTACAAGACCTTTTAGAACTAACACCCAAAAAAGATGTCCATTTCATTGTAGGGGACTAGAATGCAAAAGTAGGAAGTCAAGAAACACCTGGAGTAACAGGCAAATTTGGCCTTGGAATGCAGAATGAAGCAGGGCAAAGACTAACAGAGTTTTGCCAAGAAAATGCACTGGTCACCCTCTTCCAACAACACGAGAAGACTCTATACATGGACATCACCAGATAGTCAACACTGAAATCAGATTGATTATATTCTTTGCAGCCAAAGATGGAGAAGCTCTATACAGCCAACAAGAACATAGACCAGGAGCTGACTGTGGCTCAGATCATGAACCACTTATTGCCAAATTCAGAATTAAATTGAAGAAAGTAGGGAAAACCGCTAGACCATTCAGGTACGACCTAAATCAAATCCCTTATGATTATACAGTGGAAGTGAGAAATAGATTTAAGGGCCTAGATATGATAGATAGAGTGCCTGATGAACTATGGAATGAGGTTTGTGACACTGTACAGGAGACAGGGATCAAGACCACCCCCATGGAAAAGAAATGCAAAAAAGAAAAATGGCTGTCTGGGGAGGCCTTAAAAATAGCTGTGAAAAGAAGAGAAGCAAAAAGTCAAGGAGAGAAGGAAAGATATAAGCATCTGAATGCAAAGTTACAAAGAATAGCAAGAAGAGATAAGAAAGCCTTCTTCAGCAATCAATGCAAAGAAAAAGGGGGAAACAATAGAATGGGAAAGATCTCTTCAAGAAAATTAGAGATACCAAGGGAACATTTCATGCAAAGATGGGCTCGATAAAGGACAGAAATGGTATGGACCTAACAGAAGCAGAAGATATTAAGAGGTGGCAAGAATAC
>SJYQ01002562.1:619067-632607 GCA_006410935.1 Redunca redunca | reverse complement strand
GGGGGGGGGGGACTAGGAAGAGACCAAAGGCAGCAAGAAGATCCTCTAGCGTCAACCTGTTTCAAATTACCTTAAAGGAAATAAACTATTGCCAGGCAAAAACAAGCAGTAATAAGTTGCTAGCAGATATTTCCCTTAGGTCTATAAATATATAATGGCATGAAACAGTACTTCTTGATAAATTGCTGCCCCGATAAGGAGAGTGGAATCTTATTTTCTACCAATTTAAAAATATATGTTTGTATTGCCAGAAATGATAAGTAGTCTCATTTTCAGGTGAATGACATGGGAGAGAGTAACAAACCAAGCACAAACTGATACATTCTGTAGTTTAGAAAAAGAATAAAAGAAGAAGGGAAGGATGGAGGGAAGGAGAAGGGAGAAAGAAAAAGAGGAAAGAGAGAAAGGAAGGAAGGAAGGCAGGTAGGCAGGCATGCATATTGGGAAGCAATGAGAGAGGAGAAAACTCCTTAAATGAAATAAAAAAATGAAAGTGTTAGTAGCTAAGTAGTGTCCAACCTTTTGTGATCCCATGGAATGTAGCCTGCCAGGCTCCTCCGTCCATGGAATTCTCCAGGCCAGAATACTGGAGTGGGCAGCCATTCCCTTCTCCAGGGGAAAAAAAGACAGATTCAAAGATAAACAAGAGGACAAGAAGCTGAATGGGAAGCCTGTGTGGTTTATTTGCATAGTACACATCTAAGGTTGAGGAAGATCTGGCATGGGAGAAATGGACTTCTGTGTGGCTAAGGGCTAGGTACTGTACTGGTCTCTGAAGGTCTAACAGGCAACAAAAGTACCAACGGCCATGGCCCTAGAGAACTTGGACTCCAGTAGGGGGAGAAAAGATAAAAATGATGATGTAACTATTTTACTCGGTGCTAGGAAATATAATAAAAATAGAAGAGTGAGGGGATATAGAATAATTGGAGAAGAAAGGTATTCAGGAAAGGTGTGCATATCAGTAATGGAATCATGGGGCTAGCAGGCAAGGAGAGTGATCCAAACGCAGGGGACAGTAAGTGAAAAGACCTGACGCAATAGGCCTTGCTATGTGGAAGAGGAGCAGCCAGCTGAGAGCCCAGTGTGGTGACAACAGAATGAGTCAGCGGTAGATGAGAGGCTGTGGGTGGTGGTAGCAGCAGATTGTGTAGTGGTTACGGAGGACTCTGGATTTTACTCCAAGGTGGGAAGCCATAGAGTGTTTTGAACAGGGGAGTGACATGTTGTGACATGTACTTTAAAAAGGATCACTCTGCCTGCTGTAAGGAAACTAGACTGCAGAATGACAAGGATGGAATCAGGGGAACAGTTAGGAGGCAGTTTTATATGTCTGTTTCTCTGTGGGATGACTGCTGTTACAACTTGCCAGATAACAAAAGCGATTAGTTATCATTCATTTACCAAAGTGATTCCAAGCATGTCAATGTCATGTTAATTTTTTAAAAAAATTAGTTTTTTAATAATATTTTTAGGTTCACAGCAAAAGTAAGAGGAAGGTAAAGAGACTCCCCATATACTCCCATCCACACACTTGCATAGCCTCTTCCATTATCAGCATCCCCCAACAGAGTGGTACCTTTGTTACAACCAAGATCCTATACTGACCCCTTACAATCACATTATGGCTTGTTCTTGATGTTGTACGTTCTATAAATGTGTGCATGCATGCTAAGTCGCTTCAGTTTTGTTTTACTCTTTGAGACCCTGTCAACCGTAGCCTGCCTGGCTCCTCTGTCCATGGGAGTCTCCAGGCAAGAATACTGGAGTGGGTTGCCATCCACCAGGGGATCTTCCCAACACAGGGATCAAATCTGAGTCTCTTATGTGTCTCCTGCATTGACAGACAGGTTCTTTACCACTAGCGCCACCATGACACAATTATAGTATCATACAGAGTAGCTTCCCTGGCCTAAAAACCTTTCACCAATACATTTTCCCAGACCATGGTTTATCCTCTCTTTCTCTTGGTCATACTAACTCTAATTTTATTATAAAAACACATTAAGAAAAACAGACATTCAAGGGGAAAATCATCTATAATAAAATCACCTGATCAAATATTTTTGTTAACTTACTTTCTAACCATTCTAATGTAAATATTTTATCTAACAACATATTTGCAGCAATTTTATAAATAGAATTATACAATCTATTCTTCTCATATATAACATTTCACCACGTAAACTTTCTTAATCAGTGTCCTTTTTCTTTCCCTATATATTTTTTCTGTTTTTAATTCCCTTCTTCTTCTTTCAGATGACTAACATGAACAGACTCTTGTGTATATACCCATATTTTTCTTGATTATATACAGTTCCTTTTAAAAAATAATCTAGTCTCTAAAAAATACTGCTTTGCCTCCATAAAATACATTGATTCTTTATAAGTCCTGTATTCTACTTGCAAGATGTTCAAGGTTTCAACAAATTATTGTTTATTTAAGTGCCAAACTATTTTGAGGAAAAATAAGAGTATTTAGTTATATTAATAAATGCAAATCTGCTGAAATATGGTATTATTCTCTTTTTGCTTCATTTGCTGTCTGGATCATGAACTCCCATCCTCCTCTTTTGAAACCCTCTCTGAAGGTCTTTTTCAAAGGGAATGGTGCATTTGTAAATACATTTGTTACTTAAAATGTATTCCAAGAGTGGTTTTAGTGAAGCCTATTACTAGAATTACATTTGCATTACTAAGTAATAAGTACTTACTCCAAGTACTATTTGTGCATGGCCATCTGGTTTAACGGCACATCCAAGGTCGAGACAGCTCCCCAGGGCTCCACAATTCACTGAGATCCCTGAGAGGGCATCACTAAATCAGCAGGCCAAGAGTCTGCCAACACACATCCTCTACACTGTTCATTGGCCCTGAAAACAACTTCCTCCTTCTGGAAGTCACAAAAATGGATTAGTGTTACAAGCTTGGGGTCCAGCACATTTTATATAGTCTGTAGTCCCAATAATCAATATTTAGGGGAGTATTGCGTGCTTTCATATTTTGAACTTTTTATTGTCCTGACTATATTCTGATTAAATTATTGATACAACAACAATGTACTGGTATGAATGAGTGTTTTCTCCATTTTTCAGGAGATAATTACTAGGTGCAGAAGAGAGAGCTAATCCACTCTAGAGATATTCAGTTAGGAAAGGTTATCAATTACTATTTGTAAAAGAAATGATTCAGTTAAATAAGTCCCTTCTAAATATGCTCTCTTCTTTTGAAATATTTATAATCTGTAGGCNAAAACCTTGAATTTAATCTTTTAATCATTAATGTTTAAAGGAAATAGCCATTTGTGTTCTCTATGTTGGTTGTCATCTGTATCTTTAAAAGCAGTTTTATTTTAGCAATTGAATTTCCAAAAGGAATAATCATAAACCCAAGAACTAGCTGAGAGAAGCTCTTGGTAAGACCTGAGTAAATTAATCCCCTAGTCATAAAGGTCCTCAATTTCTCAAGTTTGATATATATATAAATATATATAAAATATATATGCATAAACTTATTATGGAACTTTGTGCAGAGTTTAGTCTTCTAAATAAAGAATATAAAACTTGCAGATTACAAGTTTGACAGAAATAAAGATTCAACTTAGAGCCAAACTAAGTATCTCTATAATCTTCCAAAGAACTGAGACTGAAATTTAAACTTACCTACCCCACTTATATCACAAAATAACCAAGGTTTATAACTTGTGATTTTTTTTCCCCACACCAAACATGTGTAACAGAATTCTAAATAGGCAGTCCAAAAGTTCTATCATGTCACTGACCAGCAAGAAATTTGTGGTCTGTTAAGTGACCTTTTAAAATATTGTGCTTCTATCATAATGTGAACATGCATTTTACAGATTATAAAGTTATTATACTCAGAAAAAAGTTACCATTCTTGAGTGTCGTGTCTAGGAGCTTAATTTATTTTTAAAACTTTTTAAATAGACATTTTAGTTTCTATTTTATGTCAACTACCATAGGCACAAGAATATTTTCAGAATATTTCTGATACCACAATAAATACATATTCCTAAACCTGGTATCATTTCAGTTCTGACTAGGTAAAACAAACATTGCTTATTTATTATTATTCTATTGAAAGCTCAGGAAACGTGAACAGAGATTGAAGACAAAGATTTTCCAGAGATAAATAAAATCAGTTAGCTAGCATAAAATGGCCACTTCCCAGGAGTTTATCACTGATAAAGAAATATATTCACTCTTATTAAACTTATTAGCAGAAGCTCCCTTTTTTCAATCATGTTAAATTATTTTTCCGATACATAGATAATTTTTTAAAGTCCACGTCACCATATGTTTTAACAATTATTTTCATCTGGCACTAGATTAATAAATATTATAAAGCCTAGATTATCAAGCATTCTTAAAGACTACCCAGTTCAACTGTACTTTTATCTTCACAGTTGCCAGCAATTGGTTTACCCACATATCTAAAGCCCCCAACAATTCAATGTTAGCAGCATCCCCAGGTCTCCCAACTCTCAGCACATTATTTTAGGAAAGCAGCATTCAGCATGCAATTTTAGAAACATATTTTAAAAAGCAATGACAATTATATTTCTACTAGACTCATTTTATTCTTCTAACAAAATTTGTCCAGTTACTTTCATTAGAATGATCACCTAAGGGCAAAATGTGTGTGTGTATCTATATCCATCTATCCATCTAAATCTAAACCATCGATCTCTATAGATAACTAGATAGTTAGATAATTTTTATGTATATATACAAACACATTATTGTTGTTGTTCAGTCGCTCAGTCATGTCCGACTCTTTGCAACCCCATGGACTGCAGCATGCCAGCCTTCCCTGTCCTTCACCATCTCCGGAAGCTTGCTCAACTCATGTCCATTGAGTCAGTAATGCAATCCAACCATTTCATCCTCAGTCGTCCCCTTCTCCTCCTGCCTTTCCCAGCATCAGGGTTTTTTCCTAACTATTTGGCTTTTCACATCAGGTGGCCAAAGCACTGGAGCTTCAGCTTCAGCATCAGTCCTTCCAATGAATATTCAGGATTGATTTCCTTTAGGATTGACTGGGTTGATCTCTTTGCTGTCCAAGGGGCTCTCAAAGTCTTCTCCAACACCACAGTTCAAAAGCATCAATTCCTTGGCGCTCAGCCTTCTTGCTTCCCTTGTGGCTCAGTTGGTAAAGAATCCGCCTGCAATGCGGGAGACCTGGGTTTGATCCCTGGGTTGGGAAGAGCCCCTGGAGAAGGGAAAGCCTACCCACTCCAGTATTCTGGCCTGGAGAATTCCATGGACTCGCAAAGAGTCGGACACAACTGAGCAACTTTCACTTTCAGCCTTCTTTATGGTCCAACTCTCACATCCATATATTGCTACTGGGGAAAAAAAAAAAAAAAAACATAGTTTTGACTATGCAGACTTTTGTCAGCAAAGTAATGTCTCTACTTTTTAATACGCTGTCTAGGTTTGACATAGCTTTTCTTCCAAGGAGCATCTTTCAATTCTGTAGCTGCAGTCACCATCTGCAGTGATTTTGGAGCCCAAGAAAATAAAGTGTGTCACTGTTTCCATTGTTTCCCCATCTATTGGTCATGAAGTGATGGGACCAGATGCCATGATCTTACGTTTTTGAATGTTGAGTTTAAAGCCAGCTTTTTCACTCTCCTCTTTCACCTTCATCAAGAGGCTCCTTAGGACCTCTTTAGTTTATATGTGTATACAAATGCATACATACATACAAATCACAGCTCAAAAAAGTAAAGTAAAAGAAAGACCAGCTTATCTGAGTAATAAGACATCTCTCATATCTAGAAACAAAATTGTTTCCTGGGTTTCCTTTGCTTTCCTGCAAAGCATTTGCTCCAGATGCTAGTAGAAATTGTATTGGTAGTTTCTTTTTATGAGTTTTATTTTTTAATGTTTTATTATGGTAAAATATAAAACATAATATAAAACATTATTTTAACCACATTTAACTGTACACTGCAGTGGCATAAGTACATACACACTGTTATGTAAATCTCACGATCATCCATCTCCCGAATTTTTCACTTTTGCAAACTGAAACTCTGTCCCCATTAAACATTAACTTCCCATTGCCCATCCCAACCTCCCGCACTTCCCTAGCCACCACTCCAGGCACCTGCATCTACCAACATACTTTCTGACTGTATGGATTTGATTATTCTAGGTAACTTGCACAAGTGAAATCAAACACTATTTGCCTGCCCCTAATGTATATTGGACGGCTTCCCTGGTGCCTCAGAGGTTAAAGTGTCTGCCTGAAATGCAGGAGACTCGGGTTCGATCCCTGGGTTGGGAAGATCCCCTGCAGAAGGAAATGGCAAGCCATTCCAGTATTCTTGCCTGGAGAATCTCATGGAGGGAGGAGCCTTGTAGGCTACAGCCCACGGGGTCTCAAAGAGTCAGACACGACTGAGCCACTTCACTTCACTTCAATGTATATTGGAATGCATTTTTATGGTTAACTTAATATATGTCCTACAGGCAGACTGTACCTTATTTTCCCCCTGCACTATACAGTAGGCCCTCACCAGCCATCCACTTCACATATAGTACTGTTCACAGGTCAACCCCAATCTGCCAATCCATCCTAGCCCCCACCTTGGTGTCTATATGTTTGTTCTCTACACGTGTCTCTATTTCTGATATGCATATTGGTAGTTTTTAACTGACTCTGTAGAGAATGTTTTAAAGACAAAGACATTTTAAATAGTTCTCAATGCCTATTAATGTGGGCATATAGAGAAATGAATCAGTGTTGTTTACAGTTATTACCTATAGTTAATGGCAGACTCATTTCAGGAAACTTTAGGTTAAGTTTTGTTTTCTTAAATAATAGAATATAGTATCAGTCTGCACATTGCTTTGAGATATTGTTTTCTTTATATTCCATGGCTAGTCTTAAGTTTATTTATCATAATACTCCTGTAATATTCTTCTAATTTAAATTGCCTTCTGCTTCAATCTGAGACATAATATAAAATAGTATTAAGAGCATAGATATGTTTACATTTGAGCCCACTAATTCAAATCTTAACTCTTTTACTTTCTAGGTAAATTAGTTGGAGAAAATTACTCAACTGTTCTGTTTGTTTTTCATAATGTTTACTCCCATCTTCCCTTCCCATGACTTTTGTTGGTTATAAAATGTAATCCCAGTTGTTCTTATATTTTTTCAGTTTACCTACCATATAACCTCCCACTTGCTAAGTAACCAAACTAAGTATCATACTCTTCTCCACTGTTTAAGCCTATTCTAATAAACTTTTCTTCATGTAATTTTCTTTTACTTACATGTGGGGTTTTGGTAATTTCTCTTTTTCTTGTTAGCTTTTTTCATTTATAATTTTTATTTAGTAGATATTATTTTTAGGGATGTTTTAGGTTCACAGCAAAATTAAGAAGAAGGTAGAGATCATTTTTTTTTCTGTGAAAATGCCAATCTTTATAAGTTACATCTATCTGTTTAATTTCATGAAGTTCTTACTTGTGATATTACCCCTTATGTTACTTTATCTGCCACCACTCTATTTCAGTTAACTGCTGTGGACTGTAGAATTTAAGTGAGCACTGTTCTAGTCATACCTTAATAATTCTTTCTAGTAAGTACAGAAAATATGAGGCTAGATGAAATGTCTATTTTCCCCACACATCTTCATAGCTTAAGAATGTTTTTTTCAAGAATGAAATGGAAGGATGAGCTCTATGAGGTATTTTATTCAATTTTTTCACTGTGGCAGACATTACTACTATCCTATTGCTACCTGGACATATGGTAGGACTATACTGCCTCACTCTGCTGAAGTTAAATATGGCTGTATCACATGCCTTGACCAATAAAATGTGAACAAAAGTTGCATTACAACTTTCAGCAAGAAGCGTTGATTTCCCATTTCTCCATTCCTTTCTTTTCCTCTGCCACTGCAATCATGGGAGCGTGTGTACATGTGGATGTTTAGTGCTACACAAGTCTATGAAGGAGAAGTGTAACGGAGAGTTTCTCAGACTGAAAATAACTTAGCATGAGAGAGGAATAAACTTTGGACTTTAAGCCATGGAAATTTAGTCCATGGAGAATAGTTGTTTCTGTAGCATAACCTAACATATCCTAACTTACATAAATATGTAGATTTATCTGAACAACAACAACAACAAAAAAAAACAGCATCTGTGTCTATTTTACCTACTACTCTAACTGCCTCTTTAGATAAGGAGTTGATTAAATTTTTTAGTTCATTTTCTTGGGCTCCAAAATCACTGAGATTGTGACTGCAGCCATGAAATCAAAACACACTTGCTCCTTGGAAGGAAAGCTTTGATGATGGAATCTCCATATGAGTTAAATAAGCAGGATGACAATATACAGTCTTGATGTACTCCTTTCCCAATTTGGAAACAGTCCTTAATTCAGTGTCCCATTCTAACTGTTGCTTCTTGACCTGCAGTTTTCTCAAGAGGCAGGTAAAGTGGTCTGGTGTTCCCATCTCTTTCAGAATTTTCCACAGTTTATTGTGATCCACTGAACTGAACACAGTCAAAATCTTTGGCATAGTCAATAAAGTGGAAATGGATGTTTTTCTGGAACTCTCTTGCTTTTTCCATGATCCAGCGGATGTTGGCAATTTGATCTCTGGTTCCTCTGCCTTTTCTAGGACCAGCTTGAACATCTGGAATTTACCGTTCATGTGTTGCTGAAGCCTGGCTTGGAGAATTTTGAGCATTACTTTACTAATGTGTGAGATGAGTGCAATTGTGCGATAGTTTGAGCATTCTTTGGCATTGCCAAATAGTCAATGCATAGATGCAAACAAGAGGAAATGGAATTATTCAAACATGTACTTTGAAAATTAAAGTCACATTAAATATTTAAATAGTGAAAAAATAAATAAATAAATAAATAAAATTTTTAGTTCACATTTACTCACTAATTCATTAAGTAAAGACTCATTTAGAGTTTATGTAAAAAAAACTGGACAAGTTGTTGGGGATAAAAATAATAAACTGGATAGGTATGACCCCTAACCTGATGTATCTGGCATTCTTATGCAAAAGACATAAACAAATAATAAATAAATAAAAATAATTTAACAAACACAACAGTTATAAAATGTAATGAATGCTATAAAGGAAACAATAGTCTAAGAGAATAACAGGAAACTTACTTAGTTATGGTAATCAGAAAATCTCTGTGATGAACTTTTAAAAGCAACTGCAAGTACTAAAAAATTTAGAAAGTCACCAAATCTACACAGGGAGATGTTCAGGCTCAGAAAAAGACCTAAGAAGACTTTAAATTTATACCTCAGACTTTTCCATAGCATAGAGGCAGAGCATATCAATCAAAAACAAAACAAAAACACAAACAACTTCTCCATTCTCCCCTCTCCTACCCACCCCCCCCCCAAAAAAAAAGTAAACTCTGGGAAAGCGGGATAATATGATTCTAGGATTTAAATACATTAAATTTTTGAGTCCAATTTTCAATAAAAGGATCACAGGGCATACAAACAGGAAAGTATGGCAAATTAAAAGCAAAAAGTCAACAGAAACTGTCCATGAAAATGACCAAGGCCAGACCTAGTAGATAAGATTTTAAGGCAACTGTTTTAAGGGATACTCAAAAAAGGAAAGGAAGATTGTAGAGAAGGTCAAACACTAATACACGAACAAAACAAAATGACTGATAAAGACAAAGAAAACATAAAAAGAAACCAAAAAGAAATTCCGGAGCTGAAAAATGCAAAAATTGAAGTGAAAAACTCACTAGAGGGATTAAAAGACAGATTATAGACCAGGTAGAAAAAAATCAATCAGTAAACTTGAAGACAGGACAATGGAAATCATTGTGACTGAGGAACAGAAATATATATATATATATATATATATATATATAAGTAAATGTTGGCAGAGCCTAAGGGGCCTCTGGGCCACATGAAATGAATCAATATATTCATTGTGGGAGTTACATAAGAAGAGCAAGAGGAAGAGGCAAAGAGAATACTTTAAAAAGAAATAATAGCCGGAAACATTCAAAATTTGATGAAAGGCATGAATAAAACTTCCAAGGATCTCAACAAACTCCAGGTAAGATGAATTAAAAGAGACCTACATCAAGACACACTACAATCAAATTTTTGTAAGACAGACAAAGATGGAATCTTCAAAGCAGTAACAAATAAGTAACTTGTCACACACTAGAGGAACTTTAATAAGATTAGTAGCATATTTCTCATCAGAAACTCTGAAGGCCAGACGTCAGTATACCAATATATTCAAAGAGCTTAAAAAAACAAAAACCTGTAAATCAAGAAATTAAGTATAAGATATAAATAAATGGAACATATCCCATATTCCTGGGTTGGAAGAGTTAATATTGTTAAGGTGTCGAGACTACTCAAAGTGATATACTGATCAAGTGAAATCTGTAGCAAAATTCCAATGATTTGTTTGGCAGAAATAGAAAAATCTAACCTAAAATTCATAGGAAACCAAGCACCCTGACTAGCTAAACAATCCTGAAAAAGAAGAATAAAGCTAGAGGAATTATATTTCCTGATTTGAAAAACACTACAAAACTACAGTAATCAATACCCTAATACCGGCATAAAGACAGACATATAGACCAAACAGCCCAGAAAATGGGGACCATGTATGGTCAAATGATGTTTGACAAAGTTGCCAAGACATTTCAATGAAGAAAGGACAGTATTTTCAACAAATGTTGCTAGGAAAACTGAACATCTACATGGAAAAGAATGAAATTAGATGTTTATCTAACACCACGTATAAAATTAACTTCAGATGGATCAAAGATCTAAATGTAAAACCTCAAACTATATGACTCTTAGAAGAAAACATAGGACAAAAATTTCACAGCATTGATTTCACAGTGATTTCTTGGATATGATACAAAAGGCACAAGTAACAAAAGGAAACACAGACAAACTGAACTTCATGAAAACTAAAATGTTCTGTATATCAAAAGACTATCAAATGAGTAAAAAGGTAACACACAACATGGGGTAAAATATTTGAAAATCATTTCTATGATAAGGGAGTTAACATCCAGAATATATAGAGATTTCCTAATACTGAAAAAAATGAGTATGATTCAAAAATGGACAAAGAGCTTGAATACATATTTCTCAAAGCAGATATACAAATGGCTGACAAGTATGTGAAGATGTTCAACATCACTATTCATTCAGTTGAGTTCAGTCACTCAGTTGTGTCTGACTCTTCGCGACCCCATGAATCACAGCACGCCAGGCCTCCTTGTCCATCACCAACTCCCAGAGTTTACTCAAACTCACGTCCATCAAGTCGGTGATGCCATCCAGCCATCTCATCCTCTATTATCCCCATCTCTTCCTGCCCCCAATCCCTCCCAGCATCCAGGTCTTTTCCAGTGAGCCAAATCTTCGCATCAGGTGGCCAAAGTATTGGAGTTTCAGCTTTAGCATCATTCCTTCCAATGAACACCAGGACTGATCTCCTTTAGGATGGACTGGTTGGACCTCCTTGCAGTCCAAGGGACTCTCAAGAGTCTTCTCCAACACCACATTTCAAAAGCATTTATTTTTTGGCACTCAGTTTTCTTCATAGTCCAACTCTCACATCCATACATGATCACTGGAAAAACCAGAGCTTTGACTAGATGGACCTTTGTTGGCAAAGTAATGTCTCTGCTTTTTTTGCATCCATGAAAGTGAAAGTGAAGTCGTGTCCGACTCTTTGTGACCCCATGGTCTGTAGCCTACCAGACTCCTCTGTCTATGAGATTTTCCAGGCAAGAATACTGGAGTGGGTTGCCATTTCCTTCTCCAGGAGATCTTTCTGACCCAGGGATTGAACCTGGGTCTCCCGCATTGTAGGCAGATGCTTTACTATCTGAGCCACCAGGGAAGTACATCCATAGGTTCAACCAAAACTGAAATTTCAATCCACTGTTGATTGAATCCATGGATGCAAAGCCTGCAGATACAGTAGACTAACTATATTCATTACATTTTGCCATTTTATATATGGGACTTGAACATCCACAGATTTTGGTATTTTGCAGAAACTCCTGATACCAAAGATACTGGGATGATCCTTGAGGTGACTAGACATACAAGGGAATATTTTTCACCCTTAAAACAAAGGGAATTCTGACATACACAACATGGATGAAACTTGAGGACAGTACACTAAGTGAAACAAGCCAGTCACAAGAAAAAAAATAAGTGAATACTGTATGACTTCACATGCGGTACCTAAAGTAATCACTCATTGAAGCTAAAAGTAGAATAATGGTTTTCAGCATCTGGAGGTGGGGGGAGAAATGTTAATGGGAAGTTATTATTTAATGGGTATAGAGTTTCAGTTTTTATAAATGAAAAGACTTTTGGTTATGAATCCATGTTTAATAATAAAATGATACATTTTATACTATGTGTATTTTACCATAATAAAAAAAAAGAAAGAAAAGATATCCTGGCCAGAAGGAGGGCCACTCAGAACTCTCTTTTGGCAGTTAGAATAAAAGAGTAGAATATAATTGGAGATGCTCCATCCTGGGGACAACATCTTAGAGAAAGTGAAAAAGAAAAAAGAAGAGAAAGCAAGAGTGGTTATTACTTCTAATATACAGATTATACTAATTTATGTTATAGCCTTTGCATATTTGAGAGTTGGAGATGATTCACAATCACTCTATGAAATGATGACTGTATTATAATTAAATAGAGCACGTTGTGACAGGGTTTAGTTAGGTCTTGTGTTTTTAAAATCATTTCGACAATCTCTGCCTTTTAATTAGCTAGTCCATTAACCTTTAAAACGGTTACTGATATGCTTGGTTTGCTTCTCCCACTTTATTTTCTACTGTCTCCTTTGCTTTGTTGCTGTTGTTCATTTGTTCTTTGGTTTCTCCTTGCCTGCTTCTTAAAACTTTAATTTGAAAAATTCAATTTCCCCTCCCCCTGCCCAGGCTTTTTAGTTTAATACACATATCAGCACCTTAAACATGTTTGGGAAGAAAGTGGAAAGACTCTCAATCCACACTGAAAATGCAGAGCTGTGTTTTAGTAACACCAATTTAAATTCCATTCTAATTTCTACACTAGCTTTTTTCACTTATGCTTATTTTCATTTTAAGTAGTTGCTACAGGGCTTATAATATATATTTAAATTTTTTATATATTCTCTACAGTTAGTTTTGTATCAGTACATGTAAAACATAAAAACCATAAATGTGTGTTGTTATACTGTATAACATAAACTAGTATATAAATAATATTATCGTGTACATATATTCATCACTTTTCTCACTTAATATTTTAGAAAACATATCTATGCAGTTCTAGTTTACTGTAACTGGTACTTCTACAAAGGATTATTTAATATATTTTATAAGTTTATTTTTTCAGTTGATAGGCTATTGTTATAGCCCCCTCCTGGAGAAGGGAAAGGCTACCCACTCCAGTATTCCATGGACTACACAACTGACTTTCATTTTCACTTTCTTAAAAAAAAAAAAAAAA
>SJYQ01002562.1:604880-619059 GCA_006410935.1 Redunca redunca | reverse complement strand
AAAAAAAAAAAAAAAAGCCTATTTTGTTAGTCAGGGTCCTCCAGAAAACCAGAATAAATATGAGATAGATACACAGATTCATAGATAGATACATACATACATATAGATGTATAGTATGCATGTTAAGTCGCTTCAGTCATGTCCAACTCTTTGCGACCCTATGGACTGTAGCCTGCCAGGGTCCCCTCCCATGGGATTCTCCAGGCAAGAATACTGGAGTAGGCTGCCACGCCCTGGTCAGTGTATAGTATACATACACACATATTTTAGAGTGTAAGTGCTAGTGTGAGAGCAGAAGATCAGTGTCCTAGTTCAAGTGGTCAGTCAGAGAAAGAGCCTGAATTCTCCTTTCTTCACCTTTTTGTTCTATTCAAGCAATCAATAAATTGGATGATGTCTTTCCACACTGGGGGCAGTTATCTGCTTTACTCAGTCTAGACATACAAGCACTAGCTACTTAGTCATGGGCACCTCTTTACAACCATAGACTGTAGCCCGCCAGGCTCTTCTGCACATGGAATTATCCAGGCAAGAATACTGGAGTTGGTAGCCATTCGCTTCTCCAGGGAATCTTCCTGACCCAGATATTGAACCCAGTCTCTTGCATTACAGGCAGATTCTTTACCATCTGAGCTACCAGAGAGGCCCCTCTCTCAGTCTATTGATTCAAATACTAGTCTTCTCCAGAAACATCCTCACAGACATATTCAGAAATAAAATGTTTAGCCAAATATCTGGTCACCCCATGGTCTATTCAAGTTGACACATAAAAATTAACTATCATATCAATGGTGCTAGAATAAATATGCTTGTACTTATCTTCTTATGCATATGTATTAGTTACTAATTAGGGATACTCTTTAAAGTTGCTATGTGAAAGTCAGTGCATATCCTTCAACTTTACTAACGTGAACATGAATGTGAAGTCACTCAGGCGTGTCCAACTCTTTGTGACCCTGTAGTCTGTAGCCTACCAGGCTCCTCCACCCATGGGATTTTCAAGGCAAGAATACTGGAGTGGGTTGCCATTTCTTTCTCCAGGAGATCTTCCCAAACCAGGGATTGAACCCGGGTCTCCCGCATTGTAGGCAGACACTTTACTGGCTGAGCCATCAGGGAAGTCAACTTTACTAAATATTCCCAAATTGCTCTCTGAAGTGGTTAAATTATATGACACTCTCATTAGCAACAAATGAAAGTTCTGTCTCATTGTTCCACAAACTTGCCAGTCTTAACAGTCTCTTTAGTTTTTACTTTTCTGATGATTTATAAGAGTAGGAGTAGGGTAACAGTTTTCTCTAGGGTATTTCACTGCAGTAAGGTGATTATTGCCTAAAATTCTTCTACTTTGCAAGGGTGCGCCTTTCCTATGGATTGACTATACAGCCCATGGAATTCTCCAGGTAGGAATACTGGAGTGGGTAGCCTATCCCTTCTCCAAGGGATCTTCCCAACCCAGCAATTGAACCCAGGTCTCCCACACTGTAGGCAGATCCTTTACTAGCTGAACCACAAGGGACGACAAAGAATACTGGAGAGGGCAGCCTACACCTTCTCTAGCAGCTCTCCCTCACCCAGGAATCGAACCAGGGTCTCCTGCTTGGCAGGCGGACTCTTTACCAACTGAGCTATCAGGGAAGCCTAATCCTTTGGCAAAAGAGAGTAAACTTTTTGCTGGGCTCTTTTTAAAAATTGTCTGTACCCACTGGCAAATCTAGGTTGAAAGTTTCTTCCCTCAGTCCAAGATAAATGAGGCAAAGAGAAAACTCTAGGAACATGCCACTGTATGATTCATCAGGTCCCAAGGCTCAGAGCTTCTCTCCTGTCTCTCCCTTTTCAATTGTCTTGTATGTGTGTGTTTTATTTTTTTAATTTTTTAAAATGCATTTATTTCTTTTAATTGGAGGTTAATTACTTTACAATATTGTAGTGGTTTTTGCCATACACTGACATGAATCAGCCATGGGTGTATGTATATGTGTCCCCCATCATGAACCCCCCTCCTACATCACTCCCCATCACATCCCTCAGGGTCATCCCAGTGTACCAGCCCTGAGTGCCCTGTCTCATGCATGGGGCCTGGACTGGCGATCTATTTCACATATGGTAATATACATGTTTCAATGCTATTCTCTCAGATCGTCCTACCCTTGCCTTCTCTCACAGAGTCCAAATGCACAATTTTCAAGTTTTAGCTGTTTTTAATGGAACAGATGATGCAAGACCTGCATCTTCTGTTCTTTCATAATGAACTCTTCAATTGGTTTGTTATGTGTTGTGAGAAACCCACCTGTGATTTTGAAGGAAATTACTTAGAATTTAATTACTGATTTAAAGAGTTATAGTCCTATGTTCTCCAAGTGCTTTATAATTTGCTGCCTAAGGTTCTTGTACATATTTTGTTAGATATGTTTCTTCATACGTTTTACATTTTTACTGGTAGAATCTTATTTTCTAATTAGTTATTACTGATATACAGGAACATGGTGATTTTGTATTCATATCTCAGATCATGTAACCTTGTATTTTCTATTGCTAATATTTCATCTGAAAATTTGCTTAAAGTCAATATGTGGCTTATCATATAATCTGCAAGTAACAATTGCTTTGTCTCTTTCAATTTCTTCAAAGATATATATATATATCTTTTTCTTACCTTATTGCATTTTATATGATATCCAGTAGTTGAAGAGATCTCTAGCTTATGCCTGATTTAAAAGAATACTCATTTTGTCATTTTTTTTTATTATCCTCTAATGAAAATCTTTCATTAATCATTCATTTGTATTTTATTATTATGAATAATTGGCAAGAATACACAGAAGAACCATACAAAAAAGATCTTAATGACTTAGATAAGCACAATAGTGTGATCACTCACCTAGAATCAGACATCCTCAACTGCGAAGTCAAGTGGGCCTTAGCAAGCATCACTATGAACAAAGCTAGTGCAGGTGATGGAATTCCAGCTGAGCTAGTTCAAATCCTAAAAGATTATGCTGTTCAAAGATTGCACTCAATACGCCAGCAAATTTAGAAAATTTGGTAGTGGCCACAGGACTGGAAAAGGTCAATTTTCATTCCAATCCCAAAGAATGGCAATGCCAAAGAGTGTTCAAACTCCACACAATTGCACTCGTTTCACATGCTAGCAAAGTCATGTTCAAAATTCTCCAAGCCAGGCTTCAACAATACGTGAACCAAGAGCTTCCAGATGTACAAACTGGATTTAGAAAAGGCAGAGGAACCAGAGATCAAATTGCCAACATCCAACTCATTGGAAAAGACCCTAATACTGGGAAAGATGAAGTCAGGAAAAGAGGGATGACAGAGGATCAGATGGTTGGATGGCATCACTGACTCAATAGACATAAGTTTGAGCAAGCTCTAGGAGATGGTGATGGACAGGAAAGCTTGGTGTGTTGCAGACAAAGGGGTCGGACAGGGTCGGATGTGAGTCAAACATGACTGAACAAATGAACAATAAATTATAGCTTTCTTTTCTTCCTTTGAATGTTAATATGAAATTATACTGCACACATCTAGAAACATTAAAAATTGGTTTAAGGAAAAAGATATTATGTTATAGTTAATATAATAAAGGCTCTCTAAAGGTATGTTATTATAAAATCAGTTTATCACTTTATAGAATTATAAAGAAATTTAAATGAATTTTAGTTCTAGTCTATTTTTTCCTTGAGGGCAGTGATCAGACTTAGTATCTTCATACATAATTATCAGAGTTATCAGGTTGACATAATGTTAGTAATTGAAAATATGATAAATCTATATTATCTTCTTGCATTTTTATATGTATAGACTAGATAGCTTTATTTAGAATGTTTTTTGTATATTTTTAATAGGTAAAATTAAGTTTTTATGTTGCAAAAGAAAAACATATTTCTGTCTATAATTCTTAATAGAGTGAATTATCGACATATTTTAATCCAGTTCAACTTAACCAGATGTCAGCTAAGATCTTCTTGACATTAAGATTGTAGTAGAAATTATTCAAATACACAAATTTAATGTCTGAGAACTTCACAAGGTATCTGCTAATCTCTGGTGTTAAAGCACAGTTAAAGTCCTTCATCTGTACTATCAAGTACAGATTATATTCTACCACCATGTCAAAATTAGAACAAAGCTCACCCTTTATGCCTGACTGGACAAAAGAATTCATTACACCAAGAATTTTATAAATTAGTTTATGGGTTAAGATTGCATCAAATTCCACACTGAATTGCACTGATGTGCAGAACAAACAACCATTCCTCTATTATTCTCTACCCTCTGGTACAGAGTTATAGCATCTAGACTAAGGTCTTTCTGTGTCTCAGCACCTGTTCTTTTTTAATATTCTAAAGTCATTTTTTAAAGTGGTCACTTTTTTCATATAAACAATGCATCATTTTGTACAGCAAATTAATAACTATTTTCAAATAACATAATATTTATAAACTTCTTACATGTGCATCTTTATCATTTCTCTAAAACAAGTTCAGTTTTGTGATAATTTCACAGTCACCTTTTTAAAGTTGTTTGATATGACTAGAATTAAACCTTTTTAACTTTAGTGAAACTTTATCATATCCAAAGAATGTTACTCACTAAAACCACACTATACATCATATTTTCAGAGCATTAACCCAGAGAAGAACATGGCAGAAATCAATAATGTATGTAGCTTGATGCCTTTTCACATATTGATTTACATGTCATTTGTCTGCAATTATTGTTTAAATACAATTCACTTTGCCAATAGGATACTATTATCATTATTGCATACAAGAATCAGGCTTACATTAAAATGGTTTAAACCCAAGCCCAATTTTATTGTTTTGATGATTTCACTTGGAATTTTAAAGATTAACAGAAGTGGAATACATATACTTGAACACTGTAGTCGTCCATGTTGAATCTTATAATTCATCTGAGATCTTCTTGCTGATATTTACAATATAACATTGGCTAACACTCTTCCCTGACAAGCATAAGAGCATGTTGATGGCCTGAAGACCATTACTTATAATTTCTGTCCACTGCATTGTTTGTACAGGGGATCCTGTAGCAATGATGCTAAGTATGATTTCCTACTCAGAAAATTAAACTTTTCCCTTGTTTTGTTTAAAAGAAATTAAAGAGGAATCCCAAACCAAACCAAAGATCCCTTCCTCCATGATAATTGCCCTCAAATAACCCCATATGGGATGGAAATGCCCATTCATTTTGCTAGGTTCTCTACCTTCAAACTGGAGACAGTAATCAGATGCAATTATTAGAATCCTGATTTCATCCTTCCTACCCAAGGGTGAAACAGCCTAGAGTCAGAGCTTCCAATTATACTGGGTGGCCCAGAAAATGGGCAGGCTGATTTATAGATAGCTGCACTTCGTTCTAACCCAAAGATCCCAGAGGAAAGGCCCAAGTGGCTTTCAGCTCTGTCACTAGCTAAAGAAGTAAACAGAAGGCTGAACCTGGAAGAGAGATTTCTTTTTCTCTTACAGTATGGTCCATTCTCAAATCACTCTGACATTAATAGGAAAATTCCATAGGCACACTTGTATGTCCTTATTAAAGGATAGAAATTAAAGAAGAAATGACAGAGAAATCACCAAACCCACTACAGAGGAGATGCCCACAGGAATAACAGACTCGGTTCACATTTTAAGTAGTTCAGTCTGAAAAATTCAAAATGCAAATTCCTTTTAGGGAACTGGTATCAAAAGCAAGCTCAGTCACATATAATACATCCCATGCTGTTTTGATCAATTGAAATTATTCTTCCTATTTTGGGCTTTTTAAATCATTTGCTACAGAATTCCCTTCGACAATCTTAAAGATGGAGTCAATAAAAGAGTAAAACTTGCACTTCTGTTGCTTTGCATATTGTTGGGTGGAAAGTAGAGCCCTACCTGTTCTCCGTTTCCATGAGAACCACCCTACACACATACACACCCACCCACCCATACACACACAATTTCTCCAAGGTACTTCATGGAAGCTGACTTTTAAAACAACTCTGTGCCATTTTGTTTGGACATAGTGCAAAATCTACAACTGAATAATATAAAACCTATACCAGAATGGCACATCTCCCTTTTTTATTTTCAAAGACATCAACAATTTCCACATAAAGGAAGGAGGCAGAAAATGAAAAATGCTTTTTAGCCCATAGCATGAGAAGTTCCAAGTCTTTTTTGAAACCAACCATAAACAATCTCAGCAAAAGGCAAGCGAGAAATGCCTATATTCAAGTGCATATTTGTATGATTTTAAAGACCTTGGTTAGATTTCTGGTTTTGATGCAAAGCAAAATGCTACCTAAAAAGCCAGTATTCTGAAGAAAAAGTTTAGAGGGAGAAATAAGAAATTTACAATATTTGACTGGTATAGAAAGAAAGCATGTAAAGGGAAGCTTCCATTCCACTGTGGAGATGTGATTTACTATCTAAATCTAGAATTTGAAAAGAAAATAGTACAGGAAAAAATTTCACATTCCATCACCTCAATAGCCTTCCCTTCAATTTTTCCTTGGTCTGGGTATGTGTCTACCATAGCAAATGGTGCAGAGGTGTAATGCTGAGCATTTAATGCATTTAAATAAAATTATACTATGCTGCAGACTTGCATTTATTATCCTTGTAAGGCAATAAAAATCTATCTTTCCTGAGAAAGAATGACACCTGTAAAACTGTTCCAGGCAGGGTAAAAATTTTGAAACTGCAAAGTACTCACAAACCGAGCAGACATCCAAAGAGGGTAAGATTCAGAAAGCAGTGTGAAATTTTTGTCTTGGAGTAAACTGCAGAATCTATAGATTCTCAACTACAAGTAAGAGAAAAGAAGCAAACTTTAAAGTGCCATTTCTTGTATTTTTGTACTTAAATAGAGAAGAAACTTCAGTATCATCATTAACAAGTAACATTTAGTATCATGATCTAGAAACAGTAGTTGTAGATACCTGCCAAAGAGGGTGGAGGGTAGGAAAAGGATAATGCATTGTTGAGTTCACTTGGAAATTTTGGTCAGATGTGTACTCATCCCTGCACAGGAGGCTGCTCAGAGAGGTGAGGAGCTTGGTTTTTTACATATCTGAAATAACTGAAGAACTAAGACAATGCAGGTACTATTGGCATCAATTATCAGAGGAGCTCTGATAAAGGCAAAATACAGAGAAATCACGGACATCTGAGAAGGCTTCACAGAGGAGAAGGAAGACCCAAATTAACCTAAATGAGAAGGTAAGTGGAATTTCAATCAGCAAGTTGGAGGCAGAGGAGAATAAGTTCTAGATGGGAAACCAGCCCAAGCAGGAAGGAACTAATATTGCCTACTTTGGGCCTGAGTTTGGCCAGGATAGGTAATTACAGAAAATAGCTTACTTTAATATTTGAGGAAAGATAAGGTTAAATAAGAATTATGGAGAATATTAGAATAAGTTGTTTAAATACTTTATACATAAAAACTACAACACAATGGAACTAAGTTTATTAAATGCTTAGCATTACCTCATGTTATTCAAATAGCAACTTTAGGAACATAGGTAACAATATTAGTAAAATTAAGGCTTGAAGCAGTTGAATAATATTGATGACACAGATATAATTTTAAAAAGTCAGGATTAAAACCCAAGTTTGTTATTTCAAAGTATGCTCTTGACTGCTATATTTCATTATATCATTATAATTTGCTATAATACATATCTTTGGTCTTGAAAGATATTTCTGTAAGGAGGAATAAAACCCATCGCATTGATTGAGATCATATTTGTATATTAACCAATGCTGAATACAAGAAGGAGGTATAAGAGACTGTAGAAGAGTTAGCTGGAGCTATAAGCAAGGAACAGCTCATGAGTGGCAGTGGGTGCTATAAGCTAGGTCAAGAAGTCTGGACCTTATCCAGAGGATAATGGAGAAGCCACTGAAGCATCGGCAGTAAACGTCATAATCAAGTGTGTGGTTTGAAAACATGCTCTGGTTACAGATAATGGTTTGATGAAGACGGTGGTAAGGACACTACTGAGCAAGCTATAGAAAGAATCCAAGTTCAAGGTAATGGTGACCTGACTTAAGAGGCAGAAATAATGGGCCTTCGTAATTGAGTCAAACGATATCTAGTTTTGTGAGTTGGACAATGGGAGGAGAGTAACTCTACTTACAGAGTTAGGGATCGCAGAAGGATAGGGAGAAATGATGAGTTCATTTTTGGACTTGGTAAGTCTAAAGAGCTTTTGTGGCATTCAAGTAGAAACACCTAATGTGTGGAGATATGACACTCAGAAGGGAGGTCTCATCTAGATGTCAAGATTTGTGATTAATTAAAGCTATGGGAATAAGAAATATTATCCGAGGTGAATGTGTAGAGTAGGAAAGGAAGGGGGAATTAAGACAGAACCCTGAAAAACAACAAGCTTTCAGAAAACTGCAGAAGGGAAACAGAAAAAAAAGAAAAATGTTTCCTCCAGAGAGAAAACACACTCCTGTATGTGGAGCACTTGAAACTAAAGGGGTGAGGGGTTCAAGATGGAAGACTTGGCAACCAGTGGCAAATGCTGATGAGAGCTCCCATTTGACAGAGAAGACAAGTGAAAACTAAATCAGCAACTGAAGATTTTATTAGTTTTACATCCTAAAAATGATCAGAGCCCAAATTATAATGGATTGAGAGGTTAATTTTTTTTTAAAGCCAGTGTATACAGACTAGCTTTATAATTTCCAAAGATCAGTGCTGATGCCTAATCAAGTATCCATGGATCAGAAGCTAATGAAAAGCATTGTTTTTGTTTGTTTGATGAAGCTAACTCTATTTTGTTACCCTAGAATAATATCCTTCCAAATTTTTAGTACTAAAAATACATTTTTTCATAAAGTGATGATAGACAATATTGTGTGCATGCTAAGTCACTTCAGTCGTGTCTGACTTTGTGCAACGCTATGGACTGCAACCTTCCAGGCTCCTCTGTCCATGGGATTCGCCAGGTCAGAATACTAGAGTGGGTTGCCATGCCCTCCTCCAGGGGATCTTCCCGACCCAGGGATCGAACTCAGGTCTCTTATGTTTCCTGCATTTGCAGACAGGTTCTTTTCCACTAGTACCACCTGAGAAGGCTGAAGATAGTAGTAGTTATTTTGAAATATTATTGATAGTTGAATCCATATACTCTTCTGAATTCTGCAACCTACCATTGCTGCTGGATTTCAAGTGTTTGATTCTAAAGAAATGGGTATCCTAAAGAATATCTCAGCATTCCTTGATGGGTAGAGGGAAGGTAGAATAAAGGAGAGTGCTACTTGTCTGGCAATGATATTTGCTTCTTTTTAAGTATAGAATATAGTTTTGAAGGGTCAGTAGAGAGGTATTTGCATTTTGTCTTTGGCAGTTTCATTATGTTGTCAATTATTACAGTGCAATGTTCTAATAGGAGTTTCATCATGCATTCAAATTGGATAGAAGATTCATTTAGCTGCCACAACAAATTGAGCTCAGCAGGCTTCATTTCAGGAACTTCTGTGGTGTCAAGTGGTCAGTCCTTCAGTTTTAATTTCTAGATATATGAGATGCAAATTGCATGATCTTTTCTCCTCTGATAGTCAAAGCAAATGGCTCCAATTACATTCTAACATATCCTTAACTGGGAGGTAAATAACATTATCAGCTTGGGATGTGGTAGGATGAATCACAAAGAAAAGATTAATTATCTTGTAAAGGTATTGTATTATCTTAATTGTTCACATCACTCAAGCTTTTCTAATTAGAAAGGTAAATACCAGCCGAGGCAGTTTTTGCCCCTGCACAGTGAAAAAAAAGGCTAAACATTTACATGAATTATACCTTCTCAAATATTTAAACTTGATAAGGCCAGCCTTCAGTTTATACTCATTTTCCTGTCATCAGAGTTCCCAAAGGTCAACTGTATTTCTCTTATAAAAAGTGAAGGGATAACATTACCCTATTAAATAATAAATATTTCAATGTATAGATGCTGCAAGCAAGCCTACAAATCCACACTACTCCAGCCCACTATTGTTTAGTGGTTTCCAAAATTCAGCATGCTTTTCTCTACCCAATCTATTTCAAGAGTACTTTTAGCCCAGTGGTTTATTTGAAAATCCACAGGAGATTATACACAATCCCTCTGTTTTCTCCCTTCAAGCAGCAGCTGTCATTTCTTGTACAGAACATTTCCCATTTCATCTTTCTGATTAATGCTTTGTCTCTGGATAAATTTAGTCCTTAATAAACAATCAGATTCCAATCCTGCCTCCCAGAACTCTAACCTCAGAGAAGTTAATTGGACTCTCTCATGAGTTGAGTCCCACCATATCCTAGATAGCCCTTGCTGACACTAGAATATCCTTACTATTATGAATATTTTTCTTGATAGAGCACCCAGGATACAGTAGGTACTGAGAAGTGATGCTCCCTTTAGACCCATTGCCTCTGTTGTTGCTTTCTTTTCTTCATTTTGAAGCAGTATGGTTTAGTGCTCCAAGAACAAAGACTCTGGACCCATATGGGTCTGCATTTAAACCTCACTGTAAAACTAACTCTATAATCTTAAGGGGAGTGTTTCACTTCTCTGTGCCCCCTTCCTCTTCTGTAAAATGGCTTTAAAATAATACCAGTCTACTAGGGAGACTTTAAAGGAATAAACGATACCATGGCATGTTGTACACTTAGCTCAGACCTAGGTATATAAGTCCTTAGTAACTGTTGGCTCTTACTGTATTTTAGTACTGTAATTTACATCCTCTTTACTGAAACTCAGTTTGAAGTCTGTTTCTGAGGTCAGAATCAGAAGTGAAATATTCTGGTCATTTGAAAAGGTCATCTGAACTTTCCTGCATGCCAAATATTTCCCTGAGTTCTAATCCAGATGTGTCTCTCTCATTATTCCATCTACAAAGTAGGATCCTTCCAGAGGTCTGATGGGCTAAGCACACTGTTTCCATAGCCACTGTACCATCTCACTGATCAGCAGCATTTCACTTAAGACTGTTCTCTTTCCAACAGGAAGGCTTGAGGGAGATGATGACTTTAAATGTCAGGAGGATTTTCCATGTGGGCACAGAGGACGAACACTGTGAGCATCTGGGTACAGCACGGAGAGCAGATTTTGAGGGCTGGGAAGCTCAGTGTTCAGTTAATGGACCCTTGGGCTTGAGCACAGTGTACTGTTTAAGGGAAGAGAGGTTAATTCATCAGGAGCTCGATTTGTGGGACAATCTTTCAGTCTCATCTACATTTACATGAGCAGGACATCTTAAACAGTGAGGGGGCTGTGTTGTTGGATGAGACCACAGCAAACATATAAGATTTTATGGGTATGATCTCTTTGTATTTTCTAGCCAGTTGCCTGGAAATCATAGATCCTTATTTAGCATAACATGTTTTCTTCCTCTAGTGTATCCAACAATTTCTCCCTTCTCCCTAGAATTTATGTCAAGCTTCAGTCACTTTATCTGTAATGCCATAATTTCTATCCAGCCCGAATTATCTCATAAACCTACCTTGGTCTTCACTTACCCATTCCCTACTTGTGATAAAAATTAACGACTCATTTGGAAACCAGGCAGTCTTTTAAGACAATGCTTATTTCTGGTCATTTGTCCATGGTTCATTTTAAAATCAAATCTGAAGTACAGGAAATAGATGTTTCTAATCTAGTTACTGTGACTCTGAACAACTCACTTAATTTCTCTAAACCTTGGTTAATTCATCAGTAAAATGGAAAGTGTAACTTATACATGGTGCATAATTTGAGGACTACACAGAATCTTCTATGTGAAGCCTTTGGTGTTGGTTTCCTAATCATTGTGCCTCATAGGAGTAGGCACAACCCTTAGATGCGATGTCAGAGAGAATGTTTCAAGAGACCGAGATTACCTGAAATGTGTTCCAGTAGAGAAAGCAAGCACATCAAACTTTTCTCGGTCTTCAGTTTCTGTTTCCTAAGGTTTCTTCGTAAACTCCACTCTGAGGGTAGACTGGCTCAGCCTAGTTGGAAAAGTCCTTGCATGATTTATTGCCCCATATGGACTCTGACTAAATCAGTGAGAAAAGCAGTAATTCATCAATATTAGAAATATTCCTCTAGTGTTTAGGCTCAAGTTATAACTTGCATGGGTTTCCTGGGTGGCTTAGTGCTGAAGAGTCAGCCTGCCAATGCAGGAGTTGCAGAAGACACAAGTTTACTCCCAGGTTGGAAAGATCCCCTGGAGTAGGAAATAGCAGCCTAGCTTAGTATTCTAGTTGGAAAATTTCGTGACAGAAGAGCCTGGTGGGCTACAGTTCAGCAGGTAACAAAGGGTCAGACACAACTGAGCACGCATGTCCTAATCTGTATGCATAGATCTTATTTTCTCTTCGTGACCTCATTCTTAACCTTTATTCTACATTCTCTTCCAGATCTTTGCTAAAAATAAGTCATGATATAGCTGTACCCAAACTGTTTATTTCATCTGCTTGTGGTTTCCATTATATCACCATTTCAATGAGGTGGGTATCCTGTTCTCAGGCCAGTCAGGAATGAAGTATGCTTAGCCTAGGGGCTTCCCTGGTAGCTCAGATGGTAAAAACTCTGCCTGCAATGTAGGATACCTAGATTTGATCCCTGGGTCCAGAAGATCCCCTGGACCATGGAGAAGGGAATGATAACGGACTCCAATGTTCTTGCCTGGAAAATTCAATGGACAGAAGAGCATGGTGAGTTACAGGGTTGCAAAGAGTTGGACACAACTTAGTGACTAATACCCACATGCTTAGCCTAGCTGTGCCAGGAATAAATAATTCTTAATCAAATTCTTGTTGTGTTCTTGGGCTACACTTACTCTTACAGCTGAAAGAATGTGAAACATTCTGAAGTACCATGTCCATTCTCTTCTTGTTCAGCATCTTTCCCTCCTGAAGACTGTAAGGTTGGCACAAGCCCTTCCAAAATTATTATATCAACTTCTGAAGATTCTATCCCCACTCCAGTGTTCTCGCCTGGAGAATCCCAGAGATGGGGTGCCTGGTGGGCTGCCATCTATGGCATCACACAGAGTCAGACATGACTGAAGCGACCTAGCAGCAGCAGCAGCAGGTTCTATCATCTTATCTTTAATGCCTTTTTAATCTTTCAGAATATTCATTGGAAGGACTGCAGCTGAAGCTTCAATACTTTGGTCACCTAAATGCAAAGAGCTGACTCATTGGAAAAGACCCTGATGGTGGTAAAGATTGATGGCAGGAGGAGAAGGGTACGACAGAGGATGAGAAGGTTGGATGGCATCACCGACTCAATGGACATGAATTTGAGCAAGCTCCGGGAGTTGGTGTTGGACAGGGAGGCCTAGCATGCTAGGGTCCACGGGATCACAAAGAGTTGGACACTACGGAACTGAACCTTTCTGTAAAATAAACTCATGCCATCATAATTCCTCACTCTACACTTAGCACAATGCCTGACACCCAGTATGCTTTCAATAAGGATAAAAGTATTACAATTACCATTCTGTTTCAGAAACTATCCTGGGTGTTGCCAATACCGAAGTGAATAATCACACTTATTATCTGCAGAGAGTTCATCACCATTCTGAATTTTTTGCTTACATCATGTTTCCATTAATGACTTAACTTTACCCTGAGAACCCTATGTTTTCTTTCCCAGTTTCCCTCGGATGCAGTGAGCAGCAAATCACGATTCCTGGCTAATGCTGTTGGATGACATCAATACTTATAACCAATGCACTGAGCTTCCATTGCAAAATTTCCTAAGAGCTTCATCTGATAATTCTCTTAACTCAAAGGAGGTTAAATTTCATTTGAAAAACAAGGAACTAATAAGAATCTAACATAAACTGTCAAACCAGAGAGTCCACAGGACTATGAGGAGCAGGGACCCAGTTAGCCAGTCATATTCCTATCAATAGGACCTTTGTTCCACTTGTCAATATGAGGATAGCTATAGTTTGAAATAAATATTCAAGTGTTGCAAAGGCAAATTGCTTGTATACAAAATATTCTTTGAGACTTGAAAATTGACATCTTCTCATTCAAGATTAATCACACTTAGCTTAGAAAAGTAAATATGACTCATTTTATTAATTTCATCAGATTGAAATCTCCTTAAGAAAGAGGGCATGCTTGCTCATTGCTTCAACCTCATTGTCTTACACATGCCTGACACAGA
>SJYQ01002562.1:588496-604614 GCA_006410935.1 Redunca redunca | reverse complement strand
CAATAAAGTATAATACTTTGTAATACTTTATATATAATAAAGTATAAATACTTTATACATAAATCAGTTTAGACTCAGTTTATTTTAGTATTCTGTTGAGTTAGCCAAAAGTTCATTTGAGCTTTTCTAAACATTTTACAGGAAAACCCAAGTGAACTTTTTGACCAATCTAGTTATCACTATAGTCTGAGAATTATACATAGTTTCTGGAATAGCATTCCTGAACAAATGTTAGATACAAATACCAAACAGCTTTTAAATGACTAATTAAGACTATTAACCAGAGTGTCTCTGATGAGCATTTGCTTTGTAGGTCTCACATAGTAACTTAGCCCTTAGTTATAGTCTCTTCATCTGGGGCTTCCAAACTATTTCGTTAACATTGACAAAAGTATCCTGCTATTTAAGNTTAGCCCTTAGTTATAGTCTCTTCATCTGGGGCTTCCAAACTATTTCGTTAACATTGATAAAAGTATCCTGCTATTTAAGGGGAAATGGTTGCGCCTTCCAAATATTTGGTTAAAATTTATAAAATTTCAATATTTGATTTATTACCTTATAACTTGATATGATGAATACAGTTAAGCACCTCCAGTACCAAGAGGCAAAGGAATTTCAAGGAGAACAAACAAGTAGATTTGTGGGGTTTTATACCTTTATCCTCATGTCATTCCAGAGAGCTGGGCTTGTGGGTGGTTTAAAACAAGGAAAATTTGAGTTAACCATTGTTTTCTTTCTTTCTTTTTTTTTTTTTTTAACTTTGTTTATTGGCTTTTCCAAAAATTTGTTTGGTTTCTAACAAAAGTTTTGGGAATTAAAAAAATGTGTGAAAGAACACATTTTTTTAACCCATAGATCACCTGTACTGCAGAATTTCATTTCTAAGAATATTAGGCAAGAAAAGTCAAAATAGTAAGTGTAAGATACAATCTATGCCATCTCACCTTCTGCAAAACTCACAACCCTCCTGGGAAGGATGGAAGAAGAGGAGGAGGTGAGCTATTTACTATCTAAGAATATCTAATTAAAGTCACCTGAAGCTTTTACAGGAATATTACATTACCTCTCATGGACACTTAGAGGAACACAGGTATATAGATATTCCCATTCTCTTAAGAATTGTGCCAAGAAAGAAAAGCTGAGAAGGCATCTTCTTCAAAATTCTGAAGGGAAACTAGTCTTTAAGTAGGCACTTTTGGTGCACTATGCATTAAAGTGTTTTAATAGCATCCATTTATCATTTTAACAGCAAGCATTTACTAAAAGGTATATGACCAGATGCAAAGAAGAAAGAACATAATGTCTCCTGAGGCCTAAATTTTCAAAAGACAATGTGAAGACATGTCAGAAGTGGGAAATACTGCCCTTTTCTCTTTGTTTGCCTCAAGTGTGTGATTTTGAACTCCCGGCTCTACAGGTGACAAAACTTTTTGCTCTCAATAGTCTATTGTATGAGGAGACGATTGAAGTAAGACCCAATCACATCAGGTTAATTCAAGGTCATATTGGAAAGCTTCTGACTGTTAGCCATTATAACTGGTAAACATAGAAATGATAAGAACAGACACTCAGGAAAAATCAGAGCTTATTTACTGCTTTCACATGTATTATCTGAGGTGGTTCTCTTAACAACCCTAAATATCTAGACCTTATCCACAGCTGACACAAGCAATCCACAGAAAGCTAAGCTAACCTGTTGTCTTTGTTGGTGTATGGAACATATTCAAGTGATCACAATCCAATCACCAAAATAATTTAAAAACCATTTCAAATTGTTCCCTCAAGAAACACTAAAGAAATAATCCCATTGATATATTACAGCAAAAATTTTTTTTTTTAATTTTTACTTTACAGTACTGTATTGGTTTTGCCATACATTGACGTGATTCCACCACAGGTGTACATGAGTTCCCAATCCTGAACCCCTCTCCCACCTCCCTCCCCATAACATTTCTCTGGGTCATCCCAGTGCACCAGCCCCAAGCATCCTGTATCCTGTATCAAACCTAGACTAGCAATTCGTTTCTTACCTGAGACTATACATGTTTCAATGCCATTCTCCCAAATCATCCCATGCTCTCCCTCTCCCAGAGAGTCCAAGACCGTTCTATATATCTGTGTCTCTTTTGCTGTCTCACATACAGGGTCATCATTACCATCTTTCTAAATTCCATATATATGCGTTAGTATACTGTATTGGTGTTTTTCTTTCTGGCTTACTTCACTCTGTATAATCGGCTCCAGTTTCATCCACCTCATTAGAACTGATTCAAATGTATGCTTTTTAATGGCTGAGTAATACTCCATTGTGTATATGTACCACTGCTTTCTTATCCATTCATCTGCTGATGGACATCTAGGTTTCTTCCATGTCCTGGCTATTATAAACAGTGCTGCGATGAACATACACATGTCTCCTTCATTTCTGGTTTCCTTGGTGTGTATGCCCAGCAGTGGGATTGCTGGGTCATAAGGCAGTTCTATTTGAAGTTTTTTAAGGAATCTCCGACTGTTCTCCATAGTGGCTGTACTAGTTTGCATTCCCACCAACAGTGTAAGAGGGTTCCCTTTTCTCCACTGCTGGAAGGCAGCGTGAGGAACTCCGCCCATGGCAAAAGTCATGAGGAAGGAGGCTTCGGCATACGCAAAGGCGGGATCAAGCCTCAGTAAAACCCCCCGTTCCCGAGCATCTACCCCTCAAAACCAGAGTCTACCTACTTTACTGTTTTATGCTCTCACCTACCCCTCTGACTTTACAGGGGGCTCTCCCCCATCACCATTTCTCTCAGAGAAGGAGTTAACTTGCAGCTCCAGTTAATAAAAATTCCTGGGTGTGACAAGAGTGTTTCAACTTACAAACTCCTCTGAAGTTTCTCTAGCCTGCCTGAGTGGGTTCGTCCGGCCACATGTGATTGTTTACAGCCTCCCAACCGTGAGAGGCACGAGATGCTTTAAAACTTTCTAAATACAGACTCTTTTGAGAAGTTAGAAAATTATTAGTATAGTATAGTGGGTTGATTAGAAATTAGATTGGTAAGGGTTTTTCATTTGTTGAGCCAATATTTGCTGCTAAATCTCCATATTCCCTGCCCTTATAATGAATATAACTAGCATATAGGAGAAATAAGTATTAGCCTTTAAGATTAATCATGTTAAACCTTAGGCTAAGTAAATTCCTTTCTTGATTGTAACCCACTACATCCTCACTCTATAAGAATGCAACTTTATTTGGAGGGTGGCACTTGGTTTAAGAAAAAATCACCCCTGGAAAAAATAAGTTTTCTGGTTGACTGACCGTTATCAGAAAGGGCCATAAAATGTCAGCAGGCCTCATGGCCAGAAGATGATGTAAAACCCGTAAGACCTTTGTATACATTTATATGAAGCACCTGATTTTNATTGATCTATATTTCTGTCTTTGTGCCAGTATCATACTGTCTTGATGACTGTGACTTTGTAGTAGAGCCTGAAGTCAGGCAGGTTGATTCCTCCAGTTCCATTCTTCTTTCTCAAGATTACATTACAGCAAAATTTTTCAAAGTCTGATTTCTTTCAAAACCCCCATGCATTGAGTACCATTGATTAATTATATGTACTATTAATATGTACCACTGATTAATTATAACATGGGGATGATGACAGAGGATGAGATGGTTAGATGCCATCATGGACTCAATGGGCATGGGTTTTAGCAAACTAAAGGGATATGGTGAAGGTCAAGGAAGCCTGGCGTGCTGCAGTCAGTGGGGTCACAAGAAGTTGAATGAGACTTAGTGACTGACAGCAATTATAACATTATTCTTCAACATATAACTTCTCTTCAGACACATGCACATCTTATCAAAGTATATTATTTTCATGACCTGTCTTGTCTTCTGCCTTCAGTCATTAAGAGTTATTTATTTTACATTCTGGTGAAGCTGACTCGTTAACACTCAAAAGATACCTGATAGTTGGCTCCTCTGTACATATAAAAGACAGAATATTCCACTGTTGGTGGTATTTCTTTGCAGTCTTAAATTTTATTTTTTTTAATTTGTATTTTATGTTGGAGTATAGTTGATTTACACCTGAAACTAACATAATGTAAATCAACTATACTCCCATTGTATTTTGAAATGAGATGTTTGTAGAAGTTCAAAGAATTTAAGAAAAAGGTGGAAGAACAAATGACTAGCTATCATCAGAAAGGGACTGATAGAAGTAAAATGTAGGAAAGGTTTTAGGCATTAATTGAGTCTGGGAGAGTTGACTGATGTTCAGTTTGGTGATTACTGCAAGAAAAAGAAACTAGAAATCATATATGACTTCAGAGTCACTGCCAGTGAGGAATTTCAGAAATGCATTTTGCTTCTTCTGTATGTCCTATGTTATAATACAATTCTTTGGGGGCCTTTATGGGCTCCCATTTGCTGATCTAAATGTTTAATGTATTATGTGAGGCAATATAGCTATTCTAGATATTTTATAGAGCAGGTCATGCAAATTTTTTTAAAGATCCAGATAGCAAATATTTTAGACTTATGAACCCTATCCATCCCACATGTTCAAGTGTGCCACTGTAACAGAAAAGCAAAACAGGCCATACTTAATGGGTGTGGTTGTGTTTCAATAAAACTTTAGTAACAAAAGGAAACACTGACAAACCTTGCTTTGATTATGATTATGGGTGCTTTCTATCTGCTATATCCAGATTCCATAGTGATTTCTGAACTCCTCCCACTTATTTTCCCTTTTAAACTGTCAGGTAAGGACAGGAGGGTCTCAAATATTATTGTATGATAGCTTATCTTTTTATCACTTACTTTCACACTTGAGCAACCTGTGAGGCTAGTGTGGTATAGGTAATCCTAAATTCTAAGCATGGATATCTGTCTTCATAACTGAGTTCTTTTCACCAGGAAAATTATTTTTGGAGGCTCTACAATTCAATTCAGTCACTCAGTCACGTCCAGCTCTTTGTGACCCCATGGACTACAGCACACAGGCTTCCCTGTCCATCACCAACTCCGTGAGCATGCTCAGACTCATGTCTATCACTTTGGTCATGGCATCCAACCATCTCATCCTCTTCTCCTTCATCTCATCATCGTCCTCTTCTCCCACCTTCAATTTTTTCCAGCATCAGGGTATTTTCTAATGAGTCAGTTCTTCACATCAGGTGGCCAAAGTATTGGAGCTTCAGCATCAGTCTTTCCAATGAATATTCAGGACTGATTTGCTTTAGGATGGACTGGTTGGATCTCCTTGCAGTCTAAGGGACTCTCAAGAGTCTTCTCCAACACCACTGTTCAAAAGCATTAATTCTTCGGTGCTCAGCTTTCTTTATAGTCCAACTCTCACATCCATACATGACTACTAGAAAAAACCGTAACTTTGACTACATAGACCTTTATTGGTAAAGTAACGTCTCTGCTTTTTTTTAATGTAAATTTATTTATTTTAATTGGAGGTTAACTACAATACTGTATTGGTTTTGCCATACATCAACATGAATCTGCCACAGGTATACACGTGTTCCCCATCCTGAACCCCCCTCCCTCCTCCCTCCCTGTACCATCTCTATGGGTCGTCCCAGTGCACCTGCTGTCTAGGTTGGTCATCAGAGAAGGCAATGGCACCCCACTCCAGGACTCTTGCCTGGAAAATCCATGGACAGAAGAGCCTGGTAGGCTGCAGTCCAGGGGGTTTTAAGAGTCAGGCACGACAGAGCAACTTCACTTTCACTTTTCACTTTCATGCATTGGAGAAGAAAATGGCAACCCACTCCAGTGTTCTTGCCTGGAGAATCCCAGGGATGGGGGACCCTGGTGGGCTGCTGTCTATGGGGTCGCAGAGTCGGACACGACTGAAACTAATTAGCAGCAGCAGCAGATTGGTCATAGCTTTTCTTCCAAGGAGTAAGAGTCTTTTAATTCCATGGCTGCAGTCACCATCTGTAGTGATTTGGGAGTCAAAAAAATTAAAGTCGCTCACTGTTTCTACTGTTTCCCCATCTATTTGCCATGAAGTGATGGGACTGGATGCCATGATCTTAGCTTTCTGAATGTTGAGTTTTAAGCCAACTTTTTCACTCTCCTCTTTCACTTTCATCAAGAGGCTCTTTAGTTCTTTGCTTTTTGCCATAAGGGTGGTGTCATCTGCATATCTGCACATCTGCATATTGACATTTCTCCTGGCAATCTTGAGTCCAGCTTTTGCTTCATCCAGTCCACCATTTCTCTTGATGTACTCTGCATATAAGTTAAATAAGCAGGGTGACAATATACAGCCTTGACGAACTCCTTTCCTGATTTGGAACTAGTCTATTGTTTCATGTCCAGTTCTAACTGTTGCTTCTTGACCTGGATACAGATTTCTCTGGAGGGAGGTCAGGTGGTCTGGTATTTCTATCGCTTTAAGAATTTTCCACAGTTTGTTGTGATCCACTCAGTCAAAGGCTTTGGTATAGTCAATAAAGCAGATGTAGATGTTTTTCTGGAACTCTCTTGCTTTTTCAATGATCCAACGGATGTTGGCAATTTGATCTCTGGTTCCTCTACCTTTTCTAAACCCAGTTTGAACATCCGGAAGTTATCAGTTTATGTACTGTTGAAGCCTGGCTTAGAGAATTTTGAGCATTACTCTGCTAGAGTGTGAGATCAGTGCAACTGTATGGTAGTTTGAGCATTCCTTGGCATTGCCTTTCTTTGGGATTGGAATGAAAACTGACCTTTTCCAGTCCTGTGGCCACTGTTGAGTTTTCCAGATTTGCTGGCATATTGAGAGCAGCACTTTCACAGGATCATCTTCAGGAAATAGCTCAACTGGAATTCCATCAACTCCACTAGCTTTGTTCATAGTGAGGCTTCCTAAGGCCCAGTTGACTTTGCACCCCAGGATGACTGGCTCTAGGTGTGTGACCACACCATCATGGTTATATGGGTCATGAAGATCTTTTTGGTATAGTTCTTCTGTGCATTCTTGCCACCTCTTCTTAATATCTTCTACTTCTGTTAGGTCCATACCATTTCTGTCCTTTATTGTGCCCATTTTTGCATGAAATGTTCCCTTGGTATCTCTAATTTTCTTGAAGAGATATCTAGTCTTTCCCACTCTATTGTTTTCCTCTATTTCTTTGCATTGATCACTGAGGAAGGTTTTCTTATCTCTCCTTGCTATTCTTTGGAACTCTGCATTCAAATGGGTATACCTTTCCTTTTCTCTTTTGCCTCTAGCTTCTCTTCTTTTCTCAGCTATTTGTAAGACCTCCTCAGAAAATCATTTTGTCTTTTTGCATTTCTTTGGAGGCTTCTACAACCTGTCTTTTTGTTCTTGGAGCTTCTGTTATTGCAGATAACCTATTTGATGGTCCCTTGCTACATTCTGACCTTAGGCTAACTCATTTCTATGGAGTTAATAAGTGATATCATTTGGTGATACACAAGTGAGCATAGCCTCTTATTAAAAGAAGACTCCCAAGACTGAAATGTCCTGAACATACAAAGAAGTACATTTCTTACTGTATACTGAACATGCCATGTTAGAAATTAGAGATTTTAGAAGAAAGCTACATATGTAATCACACTTTGTAGGTCTTTTTTTTTTTAACCTACTCACAAGGCAAAGTTTGAAAATATTTTTCTCTTTTTTGTCATATTTGAGTTTCTGGAAAATCATAACCATGAGTGCCCAAGGCAGCTTCCTCCGTCTGTGTCCCGTGTGTTCTTCCATGGTTCTCTACTGCCTTTGGAAACTGGAGGTGACACAGCACTCAAGAATTATACTGACTCTTTGCCTGACTTTGGCATTAAAAAAAGGTGCACAGTGTCCTGTCCTGATCTTTGCCACTAAGATTTCAACTTACAAATCTCTGTTCTTCTTATGAAATGCCAATATCAGGAGGAAAAAAAATAGCAAAAGGAGGAAGCAGTACAGAGAGTAATTTATTCTATTCTCTAGTCTGACTATTTGGTGCTAAGAATGGAAAAATTTTAGAGAAGGAGAAGGAAGCTACCAGCATCATAAGGATAAGCTTGGTTGTCTCAATTGTGGATACAGGAAATAAAAAAGAAACATATGTTTCTCTTAAATAGTGTTAACTCAAATATATAATTCACACATCCAGATGCAGCTGCAGCTTCTTGGCTGGAAAAAAGTCAGAATGCATGAGTTGGGACAACGGAAGAGTCCAGGAATTTATAGCATACACACACAAATCCCTTCCATATTCCACTTCTACACACAGAAACAGATGTGCTACCTCTCTGCAGTCCATGTTTTTAAACACAAATAAGAAAGCTGCCAGACAAAGACACAGACCCAAACGAAAAAGTCATTTCCCAGCAAGTGACGCAGCAATCTCTACTTTGACTTTGACTTTAGCTCCACAGCTGTGGTGAAACTCACATTACGGCTGTGGGAAGGAAATTGTTCCCAGGTGAGAAGCAAATTATCTGGCTTGGCACAGAAATGTTGAAAAGGCAAATTCCACCTGCTTTTCTCTAGGCAAGATATTTTTGCTCAAATATCTTCCTGCCACCTAGTCAAGCAGCTGCCCACTTGTCCAATTTACATCCTGATTCTGGAAATGACTCCAATTTTGTATTCTGTATATACATGGCATCTTTGTGTGACAATACACAGGTAACCTAGGGCTGAATCTCACACCTTCTAAACACTTAAAGAGGGAGTTTTAAGAAACCTCAAATATGGATGTCTTCATTTATTGACTGATCGATTGATTCATTCATTCCCTTTTTCATTCAAAAAATGTTTCCAGTCTGGTATCAAGCACTGTTTCAAGTTCTGGGACTGTATCAGTGACAGACAAGCCCAGTGGCATTGTCCTCACACAGGAAGACAATGAAAAAGTAAATGAGTCAATGAGACATTTATTCTTATTTATTTCACACTTAGCTGATGTACAGTATATGAGAAAACATTGTTCTAAGGCCCTGTGATAAAAGAGATGAGGAAAAGAGCATTACGACTTCTTCCCTAAAACACTGAGTTTTACGGGGGTAGCAAGTATTCAAACCCTATACTATAGCATTAATCTTAGTGATTTTTATGTTCTTTAATAAAGATACAGGGAGAAATGTTGGAAGAAGACTAAGGAAAGAACAGATAATCTGACAAATAACAGGAGAAAGCAGTTATGAAAAAGTACTGGGAAAAGTATTGATAATGATTATGATAGCAACTAATATTCCATGCAGTTCTCACATCCTGTCAGTCACTGTCATAGGTGCCTTTAATCCTGTCACCCTAAGATTAGTATTCTCCTCTTCCCATTATATATACCCATACTGAGGCATAAAAATGGTAAAAAAAAAAAAAAAAAAAAAGGCAGGGCGGGGGGAAAGAAAGCCATTCAAGGTCACAGATCTAGAACGTAAGGGCACTAGAGTCCATATCCTCAAACGCTGCTCAATATGGCCTATCACAGTAAAAGGAATTTTAACAGATAAGAAATAATAATCTAGTAGAAAACATAGCATAACCAAAGCCACAAAGGCTTCAAAGCTCCGGAACATGCTGGAGGAGAGTGAATTGGACAACTGGGTAGATACTCAGAAATAGGAGGATTTAAGGGATTTAAGACTGGAAAGAGAGGAATCCATGTAGAATTTATGTATGTCATGAAAAATCATTTTACTTTGTAGGCTGGCAATGAGTAATAGTGAAAAGATATGAAGATAAAAACACAAAAGGTATGAAGATAAAACTCTTGAGAAGAGTTTTATATGATATATACTTACTATATCCTGATGCTTGTCCTAGGTACTTTAGGTATATTGTTTCTAATTCTCATAAAATGGTACAACCCTTAGCACATCTTTGGAGATGAGCAAACTAAGACTCACTGCTGATATACAGCAAGGCCAGAATTTGAAGCTATGTAATTTAGACTACTCCACTATTTCGTCTCATTTCTATGAATTCCATAAGGTGGTGCTAGTGGTAAATAAACTGCCTGCCAATGCAGGAGATGTAAAAGACCCAGGTTCAGTCCCTGGATAGGCCCCTGGTGGAGGGCATGGCAACCCAATTCAGTAATCTTGGCTGGAGAACCCCACGGACAGAGGAACTGGCGAGCTCTAGTCAATGTGGTCCCAAAGAGTTGAACACAACTGAAGTGACTTAGCACACACGCATGCAAGCTGTACTGGGGAGGTAAAGAGAAAGCTGAAAGGCTGCAGAAGAGACAAACCATGAACCTATTACTGTATATCATGCTATTTTATGAGTTTTAAAAGCTCATTATTAAATATCAATAGTGTACTTACATTGTACTTCAATTAAATTGCCATTTCAGTTTTGAAGCTACAGAAGTGGTTAGTTCAATTACTAAGACTTTGAGGCCCTATGAATCTAATAACATTATTCATTCATTTTTATGTTTAATATTATTTTACTGCTTACTGTTTGCCGGAGTGTGTATTAGCGGATACTGTGAGTGCTGTAACACACATAGTCTTTCTCATTGCAGAATGTGCAGTGTAATGAGGAAGACAGATAAAGATAACAACAATGGATGTGGGATATCTGTGATAAATACAGAGAAACAGAAAGTGCCCCTCACAGTACAGTCATCTAACTTGGTGGAAGATTAGGTTTAAAAGGGGAGGGAGATATGGGAGGGTGGCAAGAATGTATCTTAAAGAGGAGGAGTTAACAAGAGTATTCACAAGAAAGATGGAGTAGAGGACTTCCCTAGCTGTTCAGTGGTTAGGGCTCCATGCTTTGATTGTAGCTGGGCACGGATTTGACCCCTGGTCAAGGAAGTAAGATCCCTACGTGCCATACAGCATGGCTAAAAAATTTTTAAAAAGAACAATGAAGTTATCTATCAAGCATCAGCTAAGTAGAAATGAGAAGTTTCTCCTAATTGGAAAATCTGAATCCACTGCTAGAGAATTGAACTCCCTGCTGCTACTCAAAGAAGCTTTAGGTGGCAGATTAGATGCCCAGGATAGCAGCAGCATCGCTATGGTCAACAGCAGGCAGTTAGTAATAGAGTCCTATTACTATTGCACCGGGTAGTAAAAGAGTGGCGGGCTCAGCCCCACAATTCCAAGGCTAAGTTAAAGACGGTGGCTTAGGCTCCTTCAGTTCCTTCCTCCTGACCTGACCTTTTTGTGGCAGAGCTTACTAATCAGGTGTCTGCACCAAACGTTGCACCAACCGGCACTGGTGATTCAACAAAAGACTCAGAGGATCTTTGTTTTACTTATCATGGAGAAATGGTGCAGAGTGTAAGGCCAAAACATGGTAGCACCTTTGATTCACAGAGTCTGGTAGAACATAGTGTAACTTTCTGCTTTCAGCAAGTGACAGGTAAGGGCAAGCTGTCACATACAACATGGTCAGGAGTCTACCCAATCCAACAGGATACCAGTAAACCAATCAGAGTTTCCAAAATCATCTGGATTTACCTTCATTTCTGCAGGAAATGACATGTAAAGTCTACGTAGTGAGTGAAAAAGAACAATATTGAATCATCAGCAACAGCTCTTTTGTAAAAAAAGGCTAAGCTATGACAGCTCACAACAATGTGCCCCATTGTTATGGAATACAGTTACAACCCTGAAAGGTGCTGTTTGTACAGAGAGGATGACATTTTCATGGACAAAATGACCTTCTTTCCCCTAAAGTCTTTGATTTATGCCAGCTGATTCGTGCCAGGATGAAATTTAATTGGTGGGAAATATCACTGACACTCATACTTCTAAGGTTTCATATTGAATTCCACAACTGGATAAAGTTCAAGGAAAAATACATATTCACTCTGCCTTGAACATTTTCTAGTTCCTATGCCTTTTTCTCTCTTTTCCCCTGAAGATATGTTAAAAGATCTTTTCTTGGGTCCTGACGGCTGACCTCTAATTATCCATAGCTCTGATCTTCCCACATGCTCCAGAAACTATTTAGATAATGTCACTGCTTGGGTGGCACTTAGACTTGAAATCTTTTTAAGTGAACTCTTGGGAGAAAAGATGTAAACTGTAAACTGAGACCATGCCCAATGCTAGAGTAATAATAATATTAATTTAAAATTTTATTTTATATTTACTGAGACAATTACTGAGTACCATTATGTATCAGCCACTATGTTAAGAGATATATAAATATGATCCTATTTATCTTATACAACAGTCCTATATAATAGGAGACATTATATCTCTACTTAAGCAACTAAAATAATGAATATAAGAAAAGCTGACCAGCCTGCTCAAGGCCATACCTAGAAAAAAGAACTAAGAAACAGATCTTAGTCCAAATCAAGGTCTAACCTCAGCATTACTTGTTTTAATCAAATAACTGCATCATCTCCATGTGTTAAGTGAATAGTCTCCTAAAAGTCACTTTTAGTTTTTGTGTATATTTAGATTATACATATTTATATTCAATATGTCTACATATATATGTATATACATGTGTGTATAATATAAACTGTGCAGGCATACACATACACACACACACACACATATATAATATGACAGATGTGAGAGCTGAACAACAAAGAAGGCTGAGCGCCGAAAAATTGATGCTTTCAAACTCTGGTGCTGGAGAAGACTCTTGGGAGTCCCTTAGAAAGCAAGGAGATCAAACCGGTCAATCCTAAAGAAATCAATCTTGAATATTCATTGGAAGGACTGATGCTGAAGCTGATGCTCCAATATTTGGCCACCCGATACAAACAGCTGACTCACTGGAAAAGACCATGATGCTGGGAAAGACTGAAGGCAAAAGGAAAAGAGGGCGACAGAGGATGAGATGGTTGGATGGCATCACTGATTCAGTGGACATGAACTTGGGCAAACTCTGGGAGATGGAAAGGGACAGGGAAGCCTGGTGTTTTGCAGTCCATGAGGTTGCAAAGAATCAGACACAACTTGGCGACTGAACAACAACAATACACAATATGAGAATCTGTGTATTATGTTTCAGTTGCTTTGGCTGTACTTTGTATAACAAAAATTAGTGGCTTAAAATAACAGTCATGTTTATTTTGCTCATGAATCTGTAATCTGGGCAAAACCTAGTAGTGACAGTTTGCTTCTACTGCACAAATCACCTAGGGTGGCTTAAAGGCAGGAAGCTGGAATTATATCAAGACTCATTCACTCATATTTCTGACAGTGATCGGTGGACTGAGTTCTTGACTATGGCTGTTAGCAGAAACAACTGCACATGGCTTCTCCATGTGGCCTAGGTTCCTACAACATGACTGCTGAGTTCTCGGGGCAAACATCCCAAGAGAGACAGAGAAAGATGCATTATATTTCATAGCCTGACCTCAGAAGTTTTACAGCCTCTTCTGCTACATTCTATTCACTGAGACACTCTGAATGGCATTGCCGGATTCAAGAGGAGGAGAAACAGACTCCCCTCTCTTGATGGAGAATGGCAAGGTTCTAGAAGCGCATGTGAGCCCAGAAATACTTGTTAGGCCATTTTTAATCCAACCCTCTTCAATATGTAACTCATATATAAGACTATATATTAATGAGTTACTCATAAAACCCATATTTATGAATATAATACAGAGTGTGTGTATGTGTGTAATGATGGATCCCGACATCATGAAAGTCTTCAATCTAGCTATGATGGGGAATGAAGAATTTAATAAGGCAGTTTAGCAGAGACCAGTTAGAACTCAGCTACCATTAACTGCCATTCTTAATGAGTGCTTTTCTTCCGACACAGTTTCTCCTGGCCAACAGGGTCTCAGCCCTCCTATTTCAGATAGTATTTGTTTTTGTGTACATTTCACCTACATTATGTGTACAATATGCCAGATGGTTCTGGAAAATGTGGAGGGCTAAGGCAATGTGGAATAAAGAGGAAGAATAAACAAGGACTCAGACTGTGGTGTTAGATCTTGCTGGGAAATTTGGCTTCATTCTTACTATCTAAATAACCTTGGGAAAGTCGATCAACTTCTTTAAGTCTTCATTTTATTATCCAGAAAATGGAAATATTATAGCATTCTTCATAGGGTTACTGAAATAACTTTCATAAGTATTTTATGAAATAGCTTCTATAAAGTGATTGGGCAATACTCAGCATGTAGATGTCACAGAAAATTGCAGCGAAGTTTTTTTTTTTAAAATGAAATACAATTGCTTGCTTTATGGTTTATAAGATCTTGACTTAGCCCCTGTTCATCTCCCTGGCTTCACCTTGGACATACTCCACTGAGTCACTCTTGTCTAAACTCTATGACCTTCTTTCCATTTTGGGGAAAATTGTCCTAGTCTCAAGGCTCTTCTGTTTGTTCTTCTCACTCCTCCTGGAAGATCCTTTCTTCAAAGCATTGTACAATTACTTCCTCCCCATCACTCAGATAATTTAACTTACCTCCTTAGAGAGATCTTTTCATGATCAACCTTTTATTCAATTAGCCCTTGTTCTTCCTAATAATTCTTTATCATGTTATATTTAAAATCTAATAATTTTTGACTCATAATTTTCTTAACTATGGATTCATTAACTTTTTAATTATGTGGTTCTCCCCACAAAACTGTGAGCTGTGTTAGACAGCGATCTTCTGTCTTATTATGGGCCAGAGGAATAGTCAGCCCTCAGGACATGTCTGATTGATGGATGAATGCATAAATATGTATGTGTGTCTCATAAAAGGGAAAGTTAAAAAATTACAAGATTTCAAACAAACAGCATATAAAATTGTATTTCTGTATAAGAAATGAGACTGACATTTACCTGCTATCCCTCACTGGAGGGGTGTAACAGAAAGGGAGGTGGGGGACTGCTTTTTGTTAGCTGGAGGGCTCACATCAGAGACAAATTTACCCCATGCTGCAGTGAAATCGTAAGTCACCTTTATCTTTTCCTTGATGCTCTTCATCCTTTCCCTCAGGCCTTGTGAATGTGTGACCTAGAGATTATCTCTCTTCCTTTCACTTCTGGTCTTTTGGGTTTAACTCCAGGTATCTGGCTGCATGCCTCTAAATCGAGAAAATTTGCCTTCCTTTTCCAGGAAACAGTATTTCAAGAGTTTCAAAAAAAAAAAAAAAAAATCAAATGCACTGCACATGCAAATCATTCTTCCAAAAACAAAACAATTCTAAAAATTACCCAAGCTTGCACAAAAATAAATGTTAAATTCATTAGACTATTTTCACTTTTCTGGCCTTTTCACTGGAGGTATTTGGCAACTGAAAATTCATCAGTGTATAAATGAATTTATATGCTTGTTGTAAGAAGCTTCTAATTAGCACATACAGTGAAGTGTGGAGAGTTTTCTATGGAACAAACTCTGGCTGAGGTTTAAAACCGAGGTCTGTCCTCTGAAATATGGGGACAGCTGCTACGCACTTAAAAAAAAAAATAGAAAGGAAATAAGTTGTTAACTTGGGATTGTGGAGCAGAGCTTGACTGTATCTCTAGAACAGATGTTTGGGGTCTGCGACATTTTGCATGGAGTCATTAGAGACTTTGTATTCAAAGGCTCCTGGGGAGCTGTCTGACTGTTTTGTTTAATTAACAGATCTCTTTGCAACTCTAGAAGCAGAGGAGCCAGGGGACAAATAGAGGTGTGCAATACTACTTTTCCACTTGAGAAAAACTTAACAGTTGCCCCAGGTAGCACTGGACTGGTCACCAGGCCTCTCGAGGTCACCGTTTCCCTCTCCAGGTCTCAATTTCCCTGTCCTTAACTGAAGAGGATAGGAAGCCTTCCTTGTTTCACAGGGATGTGTCAGAGGACCTCAACTAATGAATTGAACTAAAATTGTTTGCTGACAACCCTATTTTTAAATCTTCACTTCCTTCTTTTTCTTTATGATCATGATAAACTCAAGGCTATAATAACTGGGTGGATTAGAGCTATTTGATTTGAGAAGGAAATAGCAACCTAATCCAGTATTCTTGCCTGGAGAGTCCCATGCATGGAGGAGCCTGGGGTCGCAAAGAGTTAGACACGATTGAGTGACTCTCTCTCTCTCTCTCTCACACACACACACACACACACACACACACACACAGCTATACTCCTGTTAGGTTAATGGCATTCAACAGTTTACCTTTTATAATTTATGTTCAATCATTCAACAACAGACAAAATTAGTGTTGAGTAATTTCACAGAAGTTTCAAAAAATAATTGAGA
>SJYQ01002562.1:536049-588130 GCA_006410935.1 Redunca redunca | reverse complement strand
CTCACACACACACACACACACACAGCTATACTCCTGTTAGGTTAATGGCATTCAACAGTTTACCTTTTATAATTTATATTCAATCATTCAACAACAGACAAAATTAGTGTTGAGTAATTTCACAGAAGTTTCAAAAAATAATTGAGAACTCTGCTCTCCTGTCGTTACCAGCCACTCTTTTCTTCACAAGCTTGGACATGGAGAACTGAGAGACTGAACATAAGCCACTTCATCGGGTGCTTTGCACATCAGCTAAAAAGGCAACTTTCTTCCTGTTCAGCTGATTTACAAAAGGATCGATGATGAGCAACATCACTAAGCTCCGTGCCCCTAGCTTTGCAAAGTACCACTCCTCAGCTATTAGGAGGATATTGTTTTAATATTGACAGGGAAATCAAAAGGTTTGACTGAGTGGTGGTTACATGTTTTCTTCCTGCTGGAATATGATTTCTTAGTGTCCTTGGGAGGAGAGCAACACTTCCCTCTCCACACTTCCCACCCCACTGGAAAATATTTCCACTCTCCTTGCTTCCTCTAAGGAAGAGACTTCCTCTTCACTTAGTTTAGTTCCCTTGTGACCTGAAGCCATTTCACCTATAGAAGACAGATGACTTCAACCCTCAGTCTTGAGCTTGAATTGCAATACAAACCAAATTAGATAAAATAAATCAATAATACCCTTGCAGGCCAAACTCACTTAAGTAACATTTACAGTACAATTGCCCACTTTGTCCATATACCTTAATCCATTAACACTCTACATCTGCCACCTGAATAAATATGTTGCTCCAGCTGAATATAAATGAACTAGGATCCCATCATTATTTGTGTTGAGTGAAAGGTTAGCAAATTTCCATTTCTTTAAAAAAATGATTTTGAAATGAAGCAGGAAGCTGCTGAAACATGAAGCTCTAAGATTTTGCTTGAATGCATACTGCAATATCCTCAAAGTTCATTGATGATTTAGAAGTTTATAATAACTGCATTCATACCTCCCACATCATGAACCCCAAATGTAATATACAGCCCAATACATTTGTATTTGGATTCTAGCTTAGAAAGTAAACCTTAGATAAGGAACAAAAGACACACACGCTGAACTGTGACATGGAATCCTTCATGGTGGGTTTACAAAATTACCAGGACACCCAAAGATGACTGTGGCTAAAACAGACACAACTGAAAGACCATAGTTAAGTCCATTTTGTTCCAACTTCACACACACTACGAGTCAGTCAGTCCCTCCAATTCCCAAACTACTGATGGAATGTAGAATATTACACTGTGGATAAAAGCCTCCTTTGATCATTAACTTGAACTTGGAAAGAGCTATCAGACAATTTCAACCAGTATCAAAGCCATAGTAGCATCAAAACTTGCTTTCTACAGGAAAGGTATGAAACATAGTTCCAAGGGTTTAGGAAACAGAATAAAAAAATAGTGAAGGCATATTTTTAAGCAGAAATATTTAAGTTCACTTCAGTCAAAGGAGTGAAAAGACTGGTAGTGAGGTAATTTCCTTTGGATGTACTTTTCACAGTGTTCGGTACCTAAGGTTCTTAAACCTTTGCCCCACCCCACTCTCCATCACACGCTGCCAAGGCAGACTACTCTCAGGCAAGTTTTATACCATAACACAAAGGCCAAAGAAAAGCTTCAGTGTTACGAAGCCTAGGTTCAAATATTGGCTACTTATATTCTGAGTGAACATGGGGAATCATTAAACCTTAATTAGGTTCATTTGTCACTGGGATTTTTTTCAAAGACCTGATTTTTTTCTTTTTTTTAATTAATTACTATTGGAGTACAGTTGCTTTATAATGTTTCTCTCTGTGTGTGTGCTTAGTCACTAGTTGTGTCCAGCTCTTTGCAACCCATGGACTGCAGCCTGCCAGGCTCCTCTGTCCAGGGGGATTCCCCAGGCAGGAATACTGGAGTGGAGTGGTCCTCCAGGGGATCTTACTAACCCAGGGATTGAACTCAGGTCTCCCACATTGCAGGCGGATTCCTTACTGTCTGAACCACCAGGGAAGCCCAAGAATACCAGACTGGGTAACCTATCTCTTCTACAGGGGATCTTCCCAACCCAGGAATTGAACCAGGGTCTCCTGCATCGCAGGTGGATTCTTTACCAGCTCAGCCACCAGGGAGGTAGTTTCTACTGTACAGCATGTTGGTGGGAATGTAAATTGATAGCAGTCATTATGGAGAACTCCATGGAAGTTTCTTAAAAAACTAAAGATAGAACTACTATATGACCCAGCAATCCGACTACTAAGCCTATACCCAAAGAAAACCATACTCCAAAAGACAATGCACCCCAATGTCCACTGCAGCACTATTCACAACAGCCAGGACATGGAAGCAACCTAGATGTTCATCCACAGATACAGAAATCGTGATACATAAAAAGATCGAATTCTTAAGGGTTACAGTGAGAATCAAATGAGGGATAAAGGGATGAGGACAAAAAGGAAGGGGTAAGAATGAATGAAAATTTAAGTAGGAGGCAGGTCTGCTTACAATTGCTTTAATGCAGGTAGGCACAGAGTAGGGGGGAGACAGGCCATGGGAGACTTTAGCCTCTTGTTTCCTCAGATATTCCAAATATACATGCCTCTTACACTATTAGCCCAGCTCACCATGATGAGCATGATCCTCATATTTGAGCATATATGTTGTTCATGATGACCAGGGAACATGATCCAAGTATTTTATCTGATGCTCAATCAAAAGCAAGCAATCTGTTTCAACATTAGAAGAAAAACTGTTTTACTTGAAACAGTAGTATGTAACCCTGCAGCATAGTACCTACGTAAGAGATTTTTGGTAGTTACTTGATTATACCTAATTTTCATCATATGCGGAAACTTTAAAATTTTACCCAGAATAGCACAAAACCCTGCCATTTAGGTCAGACCAAATTCTAAGTAGAGTGCACCAGTGCGGTTCATGGATCAGAGCATATAAACTGCCACACACTGAAGATTAAAGTTTCTTCAGGACTACTAAGTGGGTATATTATAGCCTTGGCAAATGACTCTTCCATTTAACCCAGCTCTAAAGTTCTAAGATACTTAAAACTGAGTCACGGATTCAGTAGAGAAAGCCCATATTTCAGAGATAACTCATAGTACTTATCTAGTAAATTGTGTGGATAAACAGGGGGAAATTAGCTGCAGAGAGAGAAGAGAAAACATTTGTGCTACAGCCTAAACTACAGGAAAAACAATTTACAAAATGAGCATTTTAATAGACAAAGCAGAATGTTTTCACTGGTTAAAAATGCTGCAAAATGTTGGCAACAATAGTTTGCATCCAAATAGTCAAACCTAATTGTTTTTGAATGTAACATAATCGCGCCGTCATTGTGGAGCTTTAAGAAAGGCAAGGAATATAACATGAGTTTTCATGACGTTAAAAATAAATAATTCGTGTAGAGTTATTATGTTAGAAGAACACACACCCACCAACCCATTAGATTTCATTAGAGACAGACGCAAACCGTTACATGTTTTGTTTTGCTTTGTTTCAGCTTTGAACTTCACAAAAGATAAAACTCATTTCTTTGGAGCATTTTCTACTCTGTTTCCTTAGAAATAAGCTTTCAAAGTGGGTATTAAAGCCATGTGTAAAGTAAACATGGCATGCATAATTACTAGTAGCTGTTAATTATATTAATCAGCTCTCAGTGGCATTTACAATACCGTCACAACCATCTACAATCAAAAGCAATGTCCAACAAACACTGAAATGTTGAAAGTCATGGGCATAAGTGCAAATTTACACTGTTAATGAAGGCATCTAGAAACTAGTCAGGAAACAAAGGAAGACATTCATAATAACCTGGATGAGAACCAACAGGAACCGACAACAAAGGAAAAATAAACAAATGTAAGTGACTTTGAAGAACTTTAAGATGATTATCAGCTTTTACCTTTTCTGAGCCCCATTGGAAGAAAAGTTATGAGCAACCTAGATAGCATATTCAAAAGCAGAGACATAACTCTGTCGACTAAGGTCCGTCTAGTCAAGGCTATGGTTTTTCCAGTAGTCATGTATGGATGTGAGAGTTGGACTGTGAAGAAGGCTGAGCGCCGAAGAATTGATGCTTTTGAACTGTGGTGTTGGAGAAGACTCTTGAGAGTCCCTTGGACTGCAAGGAGATCCAACCAGTCCATTCTGAAGGAGATCAACCCCGGGATTTCTTTGGAAGGAATGATGCTCAAAATGTAACTCCAGTACTTTGGCCACCTCATGCGAAGAGTTGACTCATTGGAAAAGACTTTGATGCTGGGAGGGATTAGGGGCAGGAGGAGAAGTGGACGACAGAGGATGAGATGGCTGGATGGCACCACTGACTCGATGGACACGAGTCTGAGTGAACTCTGGGAGTTGGTGATGGACAGGGAGGCCTGGCGTGCTGCGATTCATGAGGTTGCAAAGAGTCAGACATGACTGAGCAACTGAACTGAACTGAAGAGACTTCCTTCCTAAATCTACCTATCTGCTTTGGTGAAAGAAGATGCCTTACTGTAAAAATAATCAGAACTGAAGTATTCACCAACCCAGAAGCCTGTCAAACCCTATCACAGAGGGAGTTTTATTGAAACGTTATTGTGCAGACATATCCGATTGAATCATCGGCCATTTGTGCATGAGCTTCGCCACCAGGCCTGGTGTCGGGGCACAAAATGCTGAAAGCTCGAACACTCTGGTCACTTGTTTGGGTTTCCTGGTGGGCAGCACCATTCTGAAGTTATCCAGAGCACACACACCCTGCCCCCTGCCCCCTTCCCCCTGCCTCTGCTCAAGAATCATGTCATTAGTGTACAAAAGAGCGAATTCAAAGCATTTTAGGAGCTATGCTAAGAACCTGTAACGAAGACAATAAACTTATCTTTTTATACTACGGCAAAAAAATTGTTTTAAATTTATCTCACTCAAAAGCTACAATACAAGTCATGAGAGAAAAGGCAATCTTTTGTCAGATACTCAGCTCTGTCTTTAGCGCCCATAACCATAGTTTGAACCAAAGACCATGACTGTCCACAGCAATGTCACAGGGTTATTAGGCTCAGTGTACTCTCAGAACTGTGGTAAAGAAGTGAATACATTTTATAGAGACTTCTCAAAAGCCAAACCTGAAACTAAAAGAAATTCTCAGGATAAGTCCATTTAACTATAGAATATCATAACTCAGTGACGATTTTATTTTTACTGAATGTTGAATGTGTTATTTGTTTAAAGAAAATCTTTATAAATTCAACATATTTTTATAAATAGTAACATTCATAAAGAGCCTCCAACTTATTCATTTGCCATTTCTCATGTATTAAATTAAAAAAGCAATGTCTAAGCATTCAGACTCTCATACACTATCCAGTCTTCATTGGCTACATATGGAGATAAACTCCTGGTGTTTTCTCTTAGCTGAAAATACTGCCCAATCTCTTGTCATAGTTATGATTTTTATCCCTATTAACATAAATTTCCAAAGTTTTCTCCAAGTTATATATTACATATTATTTATTCAGTGTTTCCCACCGTACTGGCCTGTACTATGTAATTTACTTTAATTATTACTGTTCATCCTCACCAGGGCCAAGACTTAAAGTGAGATAAGTGAAGCTTTCACCTTGGGTTCAAAATCTGAAGAGCCATCAAAAACTTAGTAATCAAGACTAATAATATTTTAATGTAACATTTCTTAGAAGTGAATACTAATGAAAGATTCATGATAAACAAAACGTTAAAATTTTAAATAAAGACTAGGTCAGTATTCTTGATTTTTTCTTGTCCCTCAGGTTATAATATGGTTCATCACTCTTACTGATTCCTCACAACAACTCTACAAGTTACAAAATAGTATGATTCTCACTTTATGAAATGAAACAGAGAAGTTAAGTACCTTGTCCAAGATCACACAGTTGGTTAACAGAAGAACCAGTGTATCTGACTTCAAAACTCTTCCACTCTGCTGCTGCAGCACCTGTCAGTATTTACTTAATGCTTTTTATGTGTGCAATGTTAGGGGTTACAGTGCCCAACCTGAGGTCTATGGTTCATTAGAAGGGCTTGCAGTTCTCATTTAAAGCTGTTATACTCATGATCATATTTCATGACAGTGAAAGGATATAGATTATAGTCAGGCCAAGTGAAGAGACACATGGGGCAGTCCCAGAAATTCCCAAATGTGGAGCTTCTAACTAATCTCTCCCAGTGGAGTCATGGACAGATTGACCTCTCCCAGCAATAATATGTGACAATATGCAAATAGTACTGTTAACCATTTTTCACTAGACCACATGTCAGCACCATGAGCAGGAGAGAAGCAGGGTATGAATTAGACTACAGGCACCTCTTTTTGGAAGGGAAGCTATGTCCTAAGTAACATGATTACATGAAATTCTACTTAGGATTCAGCTATATTGTCTATATATTCAGGAGAATGAATACATATGGAAAGGAAGTCTAAGCTGGCAAATGACTATCCTTAGTTTCAGGACTGCGAACAGCAGAGAGAGTACCTAATCTTTAGGAATCTGATTTCCTTTCTAAATCTACCTTTCTGCTTTGGTGAAAAAAGATGCCCTAACTGTAAAAAAGAATCAGAATTGAGGTAGAGAGATCAAAGAAGATGAATACACATCTGTATATTATTCATAAATAGCATCTGTCTTGTTCCATGACCCTTAATATATTTCCTTTGGAAGTGTAGAACATTATCCCTGTTGTCCTAGCCTAGCAATTATAAGAGTGTCTAAAAGGTGGGGAGTACATTACTGGGATATGAGAGTTTTAGATGTTATTGGGTTGGCTAAACCCTTCAGGAATCACAGCCTTGTTGTGACAAAGGGGCTTGGGTAACTCAATGAAGCTACGAGCCATGCCATGCAGGGCCACCCAAGTTGGACAGGTCACAGTGAAGAATTGTGACAATACATGGTCCACTGGAGGAGAGAATGGCAAACCACTCCACCACCCCAGTATTCTTGCCAAGAGAACACCATGGACTGTATGAAAAGGCAAAATATGACACCAGAAGATGAGCCAAAAGTTTCATTCAGGTAAGATCTTACAGGAAAACTCAAATGAACTTTTTAGCCAATCCCGTACATAAACAAATAGGTTTTTTGTTTTTGTTTTACTGAGTGTGTACTCAATCTTGTCTGACTCTGCAGCCCCATGGGCTATAGTCCACCAGGCTCCTCTGTCCATGGAATTTTCTAGGCAAGAATACTGGAGCAGTATTGCCATTTCCTACTTCGAGAGATCTTCTCAACTCAGGGATCGAACTGCCATCTCCTACATCAACTTGCTCAGGCAACCAGATTCTTTACCACTGTGCCACCTTCAAAGTCCCTGTTTATTTTAATAACCATGTTTTATTCATTGTTTATTAGAAAGTTTTATTATAAATATATTAGAAACATGCTAGGGAAATTATGTAAGCTTTTAAAAATTGTAAACCTAAAGATATCAAGTAACTAAGAAAACTAACAGGAGAGGTCATCCTCAGTACATGACAAAGGAAGGAAGGAAAAGAAAATAATTGAAGCTTAGGAAACCATGGATTAGTTAGATATAGATTTTATCCCATCTTTCTACGTGAAAAAGGATTTAAATTCTACAACTGTCAGAAAATCAGTTTCTGAAGGGCAAATCTAGCCATGTTCAGTTTAGGTTTTATTGAGTTAAAACTTTCTAAATTGAGGAATTTCTAAGGGGGCAGGGTGGGGAGGGGGAAGGCAGCATTCTTTCTAACCAAATTCAGAAAATCTGATCATCCTGAAGTATTTTTAGTCCTGTTGACTAAGTGATGAAATGTTCTTTGGCTTAAGTTTCATCTAGTGCTAACCATTATCATCCAATGCTGTAACTCGCCTTCCCTGGGCCCTGTGGTTGTCTCTGTGATCTAGAAAATCCAGAGATGAGCTGCGGTGGAAGCAGGTGAGCTGGGGGAGGGTACCATCCCCCAGGGTTCTTCTCCCACCTCAGTCTGACCTTGAGAAAACTGTTCCTCCTCCCCGTACCTCACTTTCACCATTTGGGAAAGATGGGATGGTGACCTTCTCAGCACATGGTGGGAGGAATGAGTTCCTGTCTGCTGGCACCCTGAAACTCCTGAAATGAGAAGAGGAGGAGGTATAAGAACAGCAGGGCTTCTGGCGGAGCCTGTGATCACAGGAATGAGCAGAGCAGGTGGCTAGTTGATGGAATGCAGGGCCCATTCTGAATACGGAGGAAGTTATGGGCTGTACCTGGAACTCCCATACTCCTGTGTGGTAATAGAGCTCAACTAGATTAAAATGAATGAGCAGATGTTGAACTCTGCGGGGGGCCAGAATGGGGGCGAGTACAGGTAAAACCATTTCTTGGATTTTTTTTTTTTCCTTTTTGGTTTACTAGTTTGTTTAAAATGTACTAGGAAAAAAGCATTATTGGAGATGACTGGATTTTAAGATTCATAAATAGGAAGTGTGCAACAGCATCGTGACATCGTCACTAGTTATAGAGGTTTTAGAACTGGAAAGGACTGGTCCTCAGTCCATTACTTCCTATGTGACATTGAGGAAATAATCTCTCAGTTTCCTTGGTGTGAAGTGAGTACAGTAATAGTAACAACTTCCTGCTTTATTTGAGAGAATTAAATGAGATGATGCAGTGAAGCATACAATACCTGACGCATAATTCTTTCTCTGTTATTATTGTTATTATTAGTTTAATTTAATCTCTCAAAGTTGCATTTCCTCATCTGTAAAATGATAGCAATAACTATCAATACTTCATTATGTTCCTGTGAGAAGCAAAACAGATAATGCAGGTGAATTATCTGTAAACTCATGTCACTTGGGAGCCTTTCTGCCCCTTGGAGCTTTACATAAAATTGGCTTGAATGTTCTGAATTTTAAAATGTGTGTGTTATCAATGTTTACTAACACACACACACACACACACACACACACACACATGAGTTTTGGCAAATTTCACATCTTTACTTTCTCACTGCCCCCTTATCTCTAGGCCTGAGTTTTCATGGGCATCTGCCAAAACCCCCACATCAGATCTGGACACAAAGCTCTGTTCTCATTCTGTTCTCCTAAGAGGAGCCATCAAACATTCACACACTTAGAGCTTTACTGAAGAATCATAAGAGGTACTCTTATTACTGCGCTCCCCTGGCTTCTTTTCTGCCACACTCCACCAGTGTCTGGATTCCCAGTGCCTGTCTGACCATATGCTATCCCCCGTCACAGAGCTGGCTGGGAAAGGCAGTCTAATGTCTATACCATGACTGCTTTTAATGGTACTCACCCTCCCTCTTCCCCCCAAATACATCCCTTTGTAAATGAAAAAGCACCAAGTAATTTCAAAGCATCAGGATATGCAAATTATGTGTAAATTGGAATTTTAATCCCAAATCAATTCAGGATATATTTATCGATGCTCATTCTATGCCATAGACGGTGCTGGTTTCAAAGAATGCAATGACTAAAGCATATTTCCTGCTTCCAGAGAGCTAGCAGCCAGGTACAGAAAGAACCAGAAAAAAAAAAAACAAAAAAAAAACGGCATCAGGACAGCTTCATCAGTGAATAGCCACAGATATTTGGAGCAATAAAACAATAGAGGGTGGAGCCCCCACCTTTGGAGAAGGTGAAAAAGGCACAGCAGGGTATGGAAAAGAAAGATAACCCCAAAAAGAAAAAGAAAGATAAATGGAAGCTCATTGTAGGAAAAACCAGTGTGAGGGGACAAAAAATTTAGAAACAAAGTTATATTAGGGGAACAGAAAATAATTCTTTATGGTTACAGTCCACTCGAGGCATTAAGTTTGGATATCTATTCCAACAAATAAATACTTCTAAAAATAAAATTGATAAGGCCTATATAAATACTATTTAGATTAAAAAAAAATTGTTCAAATCTAGCTCAGAGTTACTAACTGAAGTTAAAGCAAGTCCCCAAATTTGAGGCTTATTCTCACAATATCTTGCAGTAGATTGGATGAATAATTGCATGAACTTAATGAACTTGATATCTGCAGAGGTGATACATAAAATATCTGCTACTAAAAAGCATGACTCTTTCATACTTTGTGCAGAAACCACAATATATAGGGCTTTAGAAGGCACATGTAGATGTAGTCTTGGATGCTAAGTTCAGTTCAGTTGCTCGGTCATCACCGACTCTTTGCAACCCCATGAACCGCAGCGCACCAGGTCTCCCTGTCCATCACCAACTCCCAAAGTCCACCCAAACTCATGTCCATCAAGTCAGTGATGCCATCCAACCATCTCATCCTCTGTTGTCTCCTTCTCCTGCCCTCAATCTTTCCCAACATCAGGGTCTTTTCAAATGAGTCAGCTCTTCGCATCAGGTGGCCAAAATACTGGAGTTTCAGCTTCAACATCAGTCCTTCCAATGAACACCCAGGACTGATCTCCTTTAGGATGGACTGGTTAGATCTCTTTGCAGTCCAAAGGACTCTCAACAGTCTTCTCCAACATTACAATTCAAAAGCATCAATTCTTCAGTGCTCAGCTTTCTTTATAGTCCAACTCTAACATCACACATGACCACTGGAAAAATCATAGCCTTGACTAGACAGGCCTTTGTTGGCAAAGTAATGTCTTTGCTTTTTAATATGCTGATTAGGTTGGTCATAACTTTCCCTCCAAGGACTAAGCGTCTTTTAATTTCATGGCTGCAGTCACCATCTGCAGTGATTTTGGAGCCCCCAAATATAAAGACAGCCACTGTTTCCACTGTTTCACCATCTATTTGCCATGAAGTAATGGGACCGGATGCCATGATCTTCGTTTTCTGAATGTTGAGCTTTAAGCCAACTTTTGCACTCTCCTCTTTCACTTTCATCAAGAGGTTTTTTAGTTCTTCACTTTCTGCCATAAGGGTGGTGTCATCTGCATATCTGAGGTTATTGATATTTCTCCCAGCAATCTTGATTCCAGCTTGTGCTTCTTCCAGCCCAGTGTTTCTCATGATGTACTCTGCATATGAGTTAAATAAGCAGGGTGACAACATACAGCCTTGATGTACTCATTTTCATATTTGAAACCAGTCTGTTGTTCCATGTCCAGTTCTAACTGTTGCTTCCTAACCTGCATACAGCCTTCTCAAGAGGCACGTCAGGTGGTCTGGTATTCCCATCTCTTTCAGAATTTTCCACAGTTTATTGTGATCCACAAAGTCAAAGGCTTTGGCATAGTCAATAAAGCAGAAATAGATGTTTATCTGGAACTCTCTTGCTTTATCTGTGATCCGACGGATGTTGGCAATTTAATCTCTGGTTTCTCTGTCTTTTCTAAAACCAGCTTGAACATCAGGGGGTTCACAGTTCACGTATTGCTGAAGCCTGGCTTGGAGAATTTTGAGCATTACTTTACTAGCGTGTCAGATGAGTGAAATTGTGTGGTACTTTGAGCATTCTTTGGCATTACCATTCTTAGGGATTGGAATGAAAACTGACCTTTTCCAGTCCTGTGGCCACTGCTGAGTTTTCCAAATTTGTTGGCATATTGAGTGCAGCACTTTCACAGCATCATTTTTCACGATTTGAAATAGCTCAACTGGAATTCCATCACCTCCACTAGCTTTGTTCATAGTGATGCTTCCTAAGGCCCACTTGACTTCACATTCCAGATGTCTGGCTCTAGGTGAGTGATCACACCATCGTGATTATCTGGGTCATGAAGATCTTTTTTGTACAGTTCTTCTGTGTATTCTTGCCATCTCTTCTTAATATTTTCTGCTTCTGTTAGGTCCATACCATTTCTGTCCTTTATCAAGCCCATCTTTGCATGAAATTTTCCCTTGGTATCTCTCATTTTCTTGAAGAGATCTCTAGCCTTTCTCATTCTATTATTTTCCTCTATTTCTTTGCACTGATCACTGAGGAAGGCTTTCTCATCTCTCCTTGCTATTCTTTGGAACTCTGTATTCAAATGGGTATATCTTTTCTTTTCTCCTTTTCTTTTTGCTTCCCTTCTTTTCACAGGCATTTGTAAGGCCTCCTCAGACAGCCATTTTGCTTTTTTGCATTTCTTTTTTTGGGGGCATGGTCTTGATCCCTGTCTCCTGTACAATGTCACAAACCTCCATCCATAGTTCATCAGGCTCTCTGTCTATCAGATCTAGTCCCTTAAATCTATTTCTCACTTCCACTGTATAATCATAAGGGATTTGATTTAGGTCATACCTGAATGGTCTAGTATGAGACACAAAACAAAAATATATTCATTGTCACATCACGCCTTTTGTGGGCAATTTTTCTAGTCTCTGTCATTATAAGTTACTCATTTCAAAGAAAACAGAATTTTACAGTTGGGACTAAAATTTCCATTTCAAAATTAGTAAAGAGAGAATATAAATATCATAAAGAGAGGAAAGAGCATGAAGTTGGAGGTTATCAAGGTCCAAAAAGAACCAGACTTATCAACACAGAACTCAGAGAAGACCCACATAAGAAAGAGTACAGGTTTCTTGTACAACCCCGGAGAGATAAGCAATGTCATATGTTTCTGTTACATAAAATCACTTCTCTTTCTTAATTATTGCAAATATAATTTGGCTTGAAAAGAAATCTAGCCATGCTTGAATCCCAGGATTTATTCATCCCCAAATAATCCAAGGAATGGTGTCTGGTCTTTAGACCTCCCTGGCCCAATATGCCCAGTCCTACTTCTTTTATTCAAGCTTGGGTCCAGTGATCTTTATTTTCCTTCCACTGCATCCATACAACTGAATGATGAGCATTTACTTAAAATGGCTTTCATCCACACTGTAAGAGTAGTTGAATACATTTGAAATACCCTAATTAGGAATCCATACTCCAAGTGTTTCACTAACAGTTGTGTACACTCCAGAGGTGGTGGCATTAGTGTTTTAAAAACCACTGTATTGATTTGCTATAGTGTTCACTAGTTAGCACAGAGGATATTAAACATCAGTTTCCATTGTGGAAAAGCCACAAAAGTGGCTTTGTGAACAAAACCTTCTTGAAAATTATTGCTGATGAGCTCAATGCCTTAATGCCTTTTGATTATTACTATGGAACTATAAGGGACCATTCCTACAGAACTATAATAGACTCTCCTATGAGAGAGTCTGTTTCCCCTCAAAATGGAGGAACCTATGGCCTGATCCAACCAGTAGTTTTGTTAATCCTGACAGGTCTTCCTGGAAATGAATCTTTCATACAAGAGGAATTTTTTAGAAGGTCTAAAAGGATGGAAAGTCTTTCCTGAGCATAAGGAACAGACTGCATGACTGTTTATGTACTTAGTTATTAATGTTTGATTATGTGCCAGATTTCCACTTGAGACTAGATCTCACTGAAACACCACACTTGAGAGTTTTGCTGGACTAGGCGAAGACAGATAGTTCCCACTTACCTCTAACTGTTGGAAGTGATCAATATGTACAAAAAGAACTGGACTGATTATGAAATCTAAATGACCTTTGCCTGGGCTCTAGAAATTCCAGCCTCTATAGATACACACAATTGAAAGCATCACTTAACGAAAATCCTGCCACTTTAGTACTATGGTATTCCCCAGGTAAGATTTGGCAACACCTGCACATATTTTGGTTGTCCCAGCTGGATGCAGGGTTATGACTAGCATCTATCTGTTCGGTAGAAACATCAAGGCATCAAGCTGGACTCAAAACTGCCAGGAGAAATATATCAACAACCTCAGATAGACAAATGATCCCATTCTAATGGCAGAAAGTGAAGAGGAACTAAAGAGCCTCTTGATGAGGGTGAAAGAGGACAGTGAAAAAGTTGGCTTAAAACTTAACATTCAAGTTACTAAGATTATTGCGTCTGGTCCCATCAAGGCATGGCAAATAGAAGGGAAAAAAAGTGGAAGCAGTGACAGATTTTTCTTTCCTTGGGCTCCGTAATCAATGCAGACGGTGAATGCAGTGATGAAATTAGAAGACATTTGCTCCTTGAAAGAAAGCTATGACAAACCTAGACAGAGATGTCACTTTGCTGACAAAGATCCATATAGTCAAAACTATGGCTTTTCCAGTAGTCATGTATGGATGTGAGATTTGGACCATAGAGAAGGCTGAGTATCAAAGAATTGATGATTTTAAACTGGTGTTAGAGGACTCTTGAGAGTCCCTTGGACTGCAAGGAGATCCAACCAGTCCATCCTAAAGTAGATCAGTCCTGAATATTCATTGGAAGGACTGATGCTGAAGCTCCAATATTTTGGCCACCTGATGCGAAGAGCTGACTCACTGGAAAAGACCCTGATGCTGAGAAAGATTGAGGGCAGGAGGAGAAGGGAACAACAGAGGATGAGATAGTTAGATAGCTTCAGTGACTCAATGAACCTGAGCAAACTCCACGTGATAGTCAAGAACAGGGATGCCTGGTATGCTGCAGTCCATGGAGTTGCAAAGAGTCAGACCCAATGTAGCAGCTGAACAACAATGCTGCTAAACAACCCTCCAACAAAGAACTATCCAATCCCAAAGGTCAACAGTGCTGATGTTGTGCAATCCTGTAATAATGATATACTTGTAAAAGATATACAATTCAGTGACTACAGTTGAGAACACTGCACTATATAACTGAAATTTGCTAGGAGATGTTCTCATCACTCTCTCCCCCACCAAGATAAATATATGAGGTGATGGATGTGTTAATCAAGTAGACAGAGGGAATGTTTTCACAAAAGGAAAAAAAGATACTATGGGGAGACCCAGACCCTGAAAATTGCTGAAACCCTATCCTCCAATTCTTTTTCAAGACAGGCAATTTCTCTATTTCCTTTTAAAATACACTCACCATCCTATCCTAAGTTCTCCTTTCCCTCTCAAATAAAAATCTAGGTGAGGGAACTTTTTCATGAGAAGAGCTCATGAAAAAAAATAGACCAGTTCATAAAATATATAAACTTGTTCATTCCTGGTGAAGCAAACGAGCCCTGAACTGAAACCATTCTGCTGCTGCTGCTGCTGCTACTGAAACCATGAAGACCTTCCAAAAGGGATGGTATGTGAGCAGAGATGGGAATATTTGCATCCTAGTTTTTAGACGCTTGAAATACTGAGAGCATATTAAGCATTAATACCTCAATAAACTATCTGTCCTCATCACTGAAGAAACCAAAAATTCAGTGCAAATGTTTTGGGCATTGACATTACATTTTCTTTGTTCTTACTTCTGTCTAGAAGGCAGGAGAGGCAAGTGTGGAGGTGGTATATAATAATGTCAACAGTAATAATGGAGGTGATGATAATGAAGATGATGACAGCTATTTACTGCTCAAGAACAATTTCTTACAACTGGGCACTGTGCTACAAATATACTTTATGTTACATTTTTTATATCTGTTTCATTAGAATTGCAATTCCCATCTTGCAGATGAAGTTATGAAAGCCAAAGGAAAGGATTTAGGCTAAGTTCACACTGATACTTAATGAAAGAGGTAGGGTTCAAATCCAGTTCACAAATCTCTGATATACATACTCAAAATTCATTCAACAAAAACATTAAGTATTTACCATATTGGGGGCTACCCAGGTGGCTCAGCAGTAAAGAATCTGCCTGTCAATACTGGTGATGTGGGTTTAATCCCTGGGTTGGGAAGATCCCTTAGAGAAGGAAATAGCAACCCACTCTAGCATTCTTGCCTGGGAAATCCCATGGGCAGAGAAGCCTGGCGGGCTCAAGTCCATGCAGTCACATAAGAGTCACACATGACTTAGTGACTAAACAACAAAGCATTTATTTGGGATGCTTGAGATAAATCAAAAAGGACAGACATCTCTTAACCACTAAGTTATACTACCACTAGTATGAACATTTCAGCTATAGTCTTGCAGTAAACTGTTTTCTTTGCTTATAACTAGATTTGATTCTCTTTTTTTTTTTTTCATTCTATAGGCTTGTCATCCTTTGGTTCTGATTCAAGTCAGATCTCATTGTTAGAAGATTCTTGCTCAGCCAAACATAAGCATTAGAACAGAGTAAAAATCTTTCTGATTTTCTCAGCCTATTAAATAATAAAGCTTAGAGGAGACTTTCATAAACTAAAGCACAAGTTCTTGGAAGTAGAGATTTGGAGAGGAAAGCATTTACTGGAGGCAAAATTCTCTTTTAAAGTCTACATGAGGATCTTACTGAGATCCAGGATTCTTTAATCCTGAAAGATTCTTTTTTTTAACTATTGGCAGACCCAGTATTACCATTCTGACCCATGCAAAACTTCTCTTTGTTCTTAGTAGCTGAGGGTGTGTGATTGGAGATTAGCCAGAGGAAGGACCATTGAATCAAACTTTTCAGAAAGGAGGAAGAAGATTTTCAGAAACACTGGTTTTGTCTCATGGCAATGGGCTCACCAGCATGGAACTGTAAACACTAATCCATTTTATCCATCAGCAAATGTGACAGTGTCACAGAATTGTCATAGAAAAATGTGAAAGAGTACCCATTTTGAAAGAGATGAAGGAGACATTCAGGGCCCAAAGAACACAACAAATCTTGGTCCACACGGGGATGTAACCTGCAGCCATCCAAATAGTATGTTCACATCTGGAAAAATGAAAGCTCCCAGGAAGGGACTACTGTACATGGTTAAACTACTAAACAAGGCTCTCACTCCTGATCTATGTCCTACCAGCTATGTCACTTAAGACAAGTTACTTACTTGACAATTTCGCAACTTAGTTTTTCTCACCCATAAAAGAAAAATATTATTAGTTCTTACTTTGGAAGATAAAAATGAAATAATGTATCTAAAACACTCAGCAGAATTTCTGACACATTCTAACAACAAATTTAAGGTACTGCTACTGTTAGCTGACCTTCTCATTAATTCAGATAAATGCACTCAACAAATGTTATGAAACCTAAAAGCAGAACTTTTCCTGCAAATAGTTTTCCCTGTAAAACATGAGAAAAGTTGTTTTATTTTCCAATGGCCTTTCAAAATCTAAGAAGCTGGAATTATCTTATCAGGAACATTTGGATTATAGAAGGAAATTTCAAATCCCCTAGAATACACATGTAGGTTTGCCACAGCAAAATCTGTAATGCCTTAATCATTAAACTAGTCCTTATCTTTACGCTGAAATAAATTGTTTCTCACTTTTTAAATTTTCTTTGTTTTCTTCATACGGGTATTCTAAATTTGAAGAAAGAAATTCATAGTTTTACATTTACAGGAAAAGTTGTTAAAACTAGGAAAGTGAAGAATGCTCTCTATCAAAATGTTTTATATTCTGTAAGGGAATAAGGGTACTTACTCATGAACTATAGGAGAAAAAGTTGGTTACTAAATAATGCTCCAGTGGTCTGTGGCATGAGACAGATCATTAAATTGAGATTTAAACTGGAAAATACCAAAGGAAGCAATGAAAATTAACTTAGTCCAGAAAGTAAAACTGAAAAGGCAAGGAAATGAAATGCACAGAGGAAATAGAAAACCGCAGTATGAAGGATGCTCCTGTGGACATTAGCATGGTGGAAACTGAGCCTCCTAAGTGCTTTATCAATAAGCAGAGCTATCATTAATCTTTTGTGACAAGACACTTTGGAGTAACCAAATTGTGATGGTCCCAAGCCCTGAATATCCTGTATTATCCTCAGGGTTGAAGATGACTTCTATATACAGTAATTACTGTATCATGTTTCTCCACTGCAGTAAATTTTAGCAGAAATGGCTTTCAAAAGCTGTCTTAATAAAAAGTGATTTAGGAAAAAAAAATAGTGTCCAACTCCAGTTCTTTCTTTCTCACAATGTTCACCTAGATATATTTGATTTTGAATTTCTTTTTAGAGGCACAGACCTCCTATGTCATTTAAAGTTAAAATAAGAAGTGGGAGGTTTGTAGTTGGTTGAGGGTTCTAACAGAAACCTCCCAGCCCTTGAATTGTATAATTAGTGCTGTTCACACATCTTCTACGAATTTCGATTTATGACGTGTATGAAGTTCATGAGAGAGACTTCAGGAAGAGGTTAAGATCAAAGTTGGACAAATAAAATATAAACAATGGGAGAAAACCCAGAATTTATAGTATATGAGAAAGCTTTTCTAAGCAGATGAAGTACAAAGAGGGCCTTCCTGTTTGCTGCAATAATTATAGAAGCTTACAGAAAGATGACATGTGGGAAAAAAAATACAGAAATCAGCACCCCCTACTCCACAATGTACTCTTTTCTCATTAGTTTTTTCAATAGCTGGGCCAGGAAGGCAAACTCTGGAACCACCCCCTGTATTTTTTCTCAACTCTAGTTCTTATCAGTGTGGCCTTAAGCAGATCATTTAGTTTCTGTGAGTCTCAGTTACACCATCTGCTACATGTAGATAATAATAGTACTTATTTTATTTAGGGTTTTGAGAATTAAAATAGTTAAGGGAGAAATGCTTAGCAAGTGTCTGTCATACAGTAAATGTCCACTGAGGGTAGGAATTTGCTGGAGGTTGAATGGTGGACCCTCAAAAAACATATCTGGCTCTCGATGTTGTAAATGTGACAGTATTTGCAAAGTGTCTTCCAGATATGTTAGTCTCTAAATAAAATAAAGTATCCTTATAAAAGACAAAAGAGGGGAAGACAAGGTAAAGATGGAGGCAGAAGTTGGAGTAATGTAACTACAAGTCACATGTTGGGCCACCAGATGTTAGGGCCACCAGAAACTAGGAAAAGACAAGGAAGAATTCTCCCCTACAGCGTGTCAGAGAGAACATCTTTTGACACCTTAAATTCAGACATCTGAATTTAAGTTCCTCCAGAACTGTAAGACAATTAATTTCTGTTTTTTGAAGCTATGCAGTGACTATTTGGTTATTGCAATCTAAGGAAACTAATATATAGTAATTTGTAACAGCTTTTATTAATCCGCATATTCTACAATTCCATTTAAAGTGTGTAATTCAATAAGGGTATATTTGGAGGTATATTATATTATCCATTTTTTATATTATAGCAAAATATATATTACATTTTAACCATTTTTTAACCACATAGTGGCATTAATTATATTCACAAAGTCATACACCTATTGCCACTTTTTCCTAAGCTTTTCATTACCAGAACCTATAATTGTCTATTTTCCCCATCTCTTAGCCTCCAATACCATTTAATCTACTTTCTGTTATATGAATTCTTTTTTTACATACAAATCCAATTTGTATTACTTCTGCCCTAGCAAAATATTTGGAGCTGTGATGTACTTCTTCAGTTACTAGTTGGAGGTGACTTTAGCAAAAGGAATTGCCAGACAGGGGCCTAAAATTATCTGCCAATTCCCCCTTTGTGTGCTACATGTGGTACCAATCAGCCAATGTGTACCTTGCAACTACACAGCCAAACAGAGTTGACAAAGCTCTCAAGGCAATTACACAAGAAGTGGTAGCTTCCTATCAAACTCACATTTTTATATTGTGATATGACCTTGTTTTATCAGTGGATTTAACCCTACTGTTCTAGGTATACCTGCTGGGCAATTGTGGTCTCCAGAAGTCTTACCTATAATCCTTAAACTCTCTGCTATATTGACCATGAGCAGGATCTCTAGTTCACTTTTCTTCTGATATTATAAAAATTGCCTATATTTTACCACTACTCCACTTGCCATTTCCTCTTCCATTTAGGGTATAGTTTTTAGGGAGATATTATACAGTATTTGTTCTATGCTTCTATTTACTCACAAATGTGACAAATTTCAATTAGGAGTAATGAGACACTATTCTAGGCACTATAAAGGAGATAAGTATTAGTAATTTACTTGGCCTACACTTTTATTTATTATCATAACTGCTGTCTACCAGACTTTGGAGCCTGTGAAAACCATAGCAAGTTCTTTTCACAGTTTTATTTTTAAGATAATTATATATTGTGGTTAAGGCTTAGATCATAGGAAATCATATTTCAAAATATTTCCCAGAAAACTTTTCTATCCTTTTAGAAAACCTGATGCTCTTGTTAAGCCAAGAAACTCCATTATGGTGTAATGGATGTCGAGAGTCATATCTGGGCTTGGGTTCTAGTTTTGCTACTAATAGCTGAGGCACCTTAGGAAAGATACTTCATCACTCTTGGTGTCATGTTCTTCTTTCTTAATAAAGGGTAATGCTTGAATCTATTTCTTATGGTTACAAGAATTAAGTGAGATAAATTATCTGTCACTATGAGCACACTGTCTTCGACATGAGTGTTTTAAGAAATGATGCCCCAATGATCTAACTACAAAGTTAGAGATCTACTACAAATATTAGGGAGTCTTCATTTTCAGGAGGTTTCCTCTCTACATATGATGTTTCATTGCTTTAATTAAATCTTTGATTTGAGATGAGACCTAGATGAAACAGTGAGTTCCCTCAGAAAAATAGTGCCCTCCTCATTCATCGATCCAGTGAACACTGACTAAATATGGTCTGCAGGGGGCTAGGTTCTGAGCTATGTCTCAGAAGTCCATGGTAATGGTGTGTATAGATACAGGAACAAATTGTTGAACAATAAATATTATATTTAAGAAGAGCACTAGGGCACTTAGCGTGTATTTACTCTGTGCTGTGTAAGTTCTGGTTCCTTTAGCCAAGATGCCCAGTCCAACTGTTTTTTTCCTCCAGTTAATCACATCCTGGATCCAATGTATAATTCCAGTACTTCATGTCTTTCTTGTACTTAACTCTTCCAAGGAATTTTATCAGAATGGTGTACACTGCCATGTAATGTAAAAAAGAAAAATCTATATTAATAGTGCAGCCAACTATCTAAGTATTATACCAACTAAAACAATTAATAAACCTTAAGCACTGAATTTAAAAAAAAGAAATAGACTCTGAATTCCACCTTGCAAAGGCAGAGGAGGTGGCATTTCAGAGGAGTCTGACATTATAAACAAAGGCAAGCAGGAAGAAATGAAAGATAAGGTTCAAGGCACAAAAGAGGGCATAGCATGGTTAGGGACTTTTAGGTTGGTTTCTGTGTGAAAGCCAGATACCCACAGGAGTGTGACCAGAGCTGAGAAAAACTCTGATTTGATAAAAGACAACCTAGATCTAGGGTCTTTGACTTCTCTCTCAAAGATAATGGGAACAATTGTAAATTTTTTAAATTATTAGACACCTGAATCATATTTCCTACCTACTTTACCTCTTCTACAAACACTTGCAGAGCATCTATTTTGTGTCAGTTGCTTTGCATGATGGATAGCAGAGTCCCGGCTCGCAAAAAATTCACAGTCAAGAGAAGGGCACTGGGTAAGAATGCAGTCTCACCACAGTACTACACTAAGTTACAGAGATGAGCAGAGGGTGTTTGATAGGAGAGGGTATGCGGAAAAGAGAACCCTCTTACATTGTTGGTGGGAAAGTAAATTGGTACAGCTGCTATGGAAAACAATATGGAGTTTTCATTACAAAACTAAAAATAGAATTACAATATGATCTAGAAATTTCACTCTAGCATATATCCAGAGAAAATCATAATTCAAAAAGATACATGCATCCCAATGTTCACTGTGGGTTTGTGAAGTACCCATGTGCCAATGCCAAAGACATAAGAGATACGGGTTCTATCCCTGAGTTGGGAAGATCTCCTGGAGGAGGGCTTGACAATCCACTCCAGCATTCTTGCTTGGAGATTCCCATGGAAAGAGGAGCCTGGTGGGCTACAGTCTATAGGGTTGCAAAGGGTCAGACACAAATAAAGTGACTTAACACACACACACAATGGTCAGTGCAGCACTGTTCACAATAGCCAGGACATGGGAGCAACCTAAGCACCCATCAGCAGAGGAATGGATACAGAAGATGTAGTACATATATGTGATGGAATATTACTCAGCCATAAAAAGAAATGAAACGGTGCCATTTGAAGAGATGTGGGTGGACCTAGAGATTGTCATACAGTGAGAAGTAACTTAGAGAAAAATAAATATCATATATTAAGTCATACATGTGGAATCTAGGAAAATGGTATAGATTAACGTTTTGGCAAAGCAGAAATAGACACAGACATACAGAACAAATGTATGGACACCAAGTGGGGAAAGGAGTGTGGGATGAATTGAGAGATTGAGATTGACATATATACACTACTGATACCATGTATAAAATAGATAACTAAAAGAATCTACTGTTGTATAGCACAGGGAACTCGACTCAATGCTCTGTGGTGACCTAAATGGGAAGGAAATTCAAAAAAGAGGAGACATGTGCATACACACAGCTGATTCACTTTGCCGTACAGCAGGAACTAAAATAACATTGTAAAGCAACTATACTCCAATCAAAAAGAAAAAGAAAGAAGGCATTTTGTGAGAACAGTAAAAAGGCACCTAACCAAGTCTTGGCAAGGTCAAGGAAAGAGGTCCAGGAGAAGCCTTCTCTACACTAAGCCTTCGAAGATTAGCAGAGTAGAATGTTAACACAGAGGAGGTGGGAGAACACAGTAGGCAGAGGAAGTTGCACACACAAATCCACTGTGCCAAGGAAGAGAGAGATGTGGAACTCAGGAAACCAAGAGTCATTCCTTCTGACCAGGGCTTACACTGGAAGGTTGGAGATGGGAAGGAACTGGGCTGCAGAAAGAGATGGAGTCACTCTGGAAAGAGCTCTCTAAGCATGGTAGACAGTTTTGACATTGTTCTGAGGGCAATGGGTGTCTTCAAAAGGTCTGTGCATAAAAATGTCAAGTCATTAGCTCTCTATTTTATACACAGTAGTGTGTATATAAGAACCCACTTGTAGCACAAGGAACTCTCCTCAGTATTCTTTCATGGCCTATATAGGAAAATAATCTAAAATAAGAGTGGATATATGTATGTGTATAACTGACACACTTTGCTTACACCTGAAACATTACATCAACCTTACATCAACACAACATACATCAACATTACATACAACATACAACATTACATCAACAGTACAAATCAGCTATACATCAATAAAGTTTAAAATAAATAAAATTTATATTTTTTTAAAAAATAGCAAATCATGTGTGTACCTTAGAAAAATCACTCTGGCTATACATAGGGAAGTATTTGAGGGGTAAACCTGGAGATAAAGAGACAAGAGGCTGGTATAATAATCCTTTAAAAAGATAAAAGTATTTTACATAGGATAGTGGGAGAGGGTACTGCTTAGAGAGACATTTAGGAATCAGAAGTGGTGGGACTTGCTGATGTAAGAAGTGATATATAAGGAGGAATTTAAAACAAAACCAAGATTTCTGGTATGGAAGCCTAGTGGCTGACTACATTTCCATTCAGATGGGGATCTCCGAAGGAGGTGTTATGTTTTGGGAGACAATTATGAGTTCGCTTTTAAATTGGAAAGAATATTCCTATGGAATATTCAAACAGAGATAGATAACTAGTAGTGAGTTGGCATTCTATATGGACTAGATATACAAGTTTGGAATTCAGCAGTGAAGAGGTAATCACAGAAGCCTTGGAGTATTTGAGATTGTAAAGCAGAGGAAATAAAATGAAAGGAAATTGGGATAAGATAGAACCTGTGAAAAACCTACAAATATGGAATTACAAAATGTAGAAGAATGTACAAAAAGACCTGGCAAGAACAGGCAAAACGGTAGGAAGAAAACCAGGTGAGAGTGTCATTCCCTTAACCAAGAAAAGGGTAACAGAAAGAGAAAGAAGTCAATATTATCATGAGTTACAGACAGTTAAAAAAAGGACTAAAAAATCATTTAGACAGATAATTATAGATACATATGAATAAAAGTCAGTAAAATATTAAGAATAAAGTTTAGAAAATCAGTTAGCAAACTCATACACTTGTCCAAGAAAAGGATGATAAGATCTGGACTAGTTCCATACTAATGGAATTATTAGCAAGGGAAACACTTATAGACTAGGACACATTTTGGGATTCTAGATGACAAGACTTAGAGATGAGGGATGAGGAGAAAAAATAATCAGGTAGAGAGACATTTAGTTAAGAGATTGCTGAGTTTGAGGAACTATTGACATTTACAAGTAGTATACTAAGTGAAGAAAAATGATCGTCTGATCAGAAGTTGAAAAAGAGAGATACAGTGGAGAAGCACCACTTATCCCCATGAGAGAAGAATGTGTGCAAAATGAAAAGAGAAGAGACACAGGAGAGGATTCTGGGAACACCGTCTGAATGGGAGCAGGAGGAATACCCAAAGCACTGAGATAGGAAGAAAGCCAAATGAACAGTGTTGTCCAAAGAGGAACAAGAAAAGCAGTCGCCCCAATTATCAAATGCTCAGATAGCTTCAATTACACAGGGGAGTTCTCCAAGATGGAGTCAAGGAAATTCAGTTCTTATTCTAGACACTTACAGTGTGAAGCTATAAAGTATAGAATACCCCTGTAAACACCCAGGACACTAGAGTTAACAAATTAATAGAGACAGATAAACAAGATATATGTATATAAATACAAATATTTCTGGCAGAACTTTAAGGTTTTAGTCTTGGTGAAGTTCTTGTCAAAGTGTTCCTTTAATGACACATCGAGTAAAAGCTAGAGTGATGAATTGATAAACAAAATGAATGGGTAGACTCTTCAAGGATGAAGGGGAAAAAAACTGTCTAGACAATGATTTGAAGGCACCACAATATGAAATGTTACCTGAAGTATTAGGTGGCCACTCTCTAAATCCCCAAGGATTTACACAGCTGTCTGTTGAAGCCAGAGTATAGCTAGGAAGCTGACATCCAGCACTCTTTAAGACTATTATATATGTTAGAAATATCCTTTATTCTAGAAAAATAAATAAATAGTTTAATGATCATCAGCAACATATTCAACATATTCTGGCTGAACAGAATTTCAAAATAAATAATCTAGAGGAAGTTAAACATGTTTAAACAACTGCGAATGAGAAAAATTGAATACTGTAAACCATGGAAAGAGAATGGGATTAAGTTCACAAAGTGTTCTGCAAACCACAGGCATTATAACTCACATTAACAAGATACTTTGGTTGAACCTAAATGTCTTAAATGACATAATGATTACATTAATGGATAAATACATTAACCATAATATAGGCTTATCTTCTTCCATGCACAAGCAGTTTTCCTTCATGCACTTGCTAATTTGAATGTTTTCATATATAGTTAAATTGGTAGCTCTAATAAGATAAATGCTACATACTAAATGCTAGGTTGATCACGAAATATAAATTACCCTGATGTACAATGACTGCAGTGAGAATTAGGTACACCTCAATGCACTGGATCTGTTCCCCAGAATAACAACAGGCTTGTACCACTCTCACCAACTCAACCCCATCCTCACACCTCCCACCTATTTCTGTACTGAAAAATTCGGAATTATTTGCAGTTCAAAAAGTCGGGAGAGGGTGGGATGATTTGGGAGAATGGCATTGAAACATGTATACTATCATGTAAGAAACGAATCAACAGTCTAGGTTCGATACAGGATACAGGATGCTTGGGGCTGGTGCACTGGGATGACCCAGAGAGATGATATGGGGAGAGAGGTGGGAGGGGGGTTCAGGATTGGGAACTCATGTACACCCGTGGCGGATTCATGTAAATGTATTGGCAAAACCAATACAGTATTGTAAAGTAAAATAAAAATAAATTAATTAATTTTAAAAAATAAAAATTGTAATTAAAACAAAAAAAAGTCCTATTATGAATTCAGATAGCTTGAACTTGATGTCCAGATCAACAATCTCTCAGCCTATAATAAATTCAAAATGGACTTTACAAGCAACAGCAACAATCATAGGACGTTTTGTCCTTTTAAACTAATGTTCTGAACCACTGGCAAGCTTAGTGGCCAGGGAAGTTATGTTTTAGCTCCAGACCATTGTAAAATGCCTCCTATAGCTTCAATAATAAAAAGAGAATCTCTAACTTCATGATAAAACTGCAGGGGTTCTTGTTGCCACATTCAAATCTAATAGAGTAGCCATGACTTCATATTTATTAACATCCATATCATCATTTTAATACACTACTTCATCTTTCCAGGAGAGTGCATAGAGTGCAGCGAAAGCCATATTTTACAAGCCAATTTTAAATGCCTTTTAATGATGATTCACGGTGCTCTAATACAGATTTCTCATCAATATCACCATCCTGCAGGCACGCATTAAAGCTGCAAATCACTTCTTGGGTGGTGCTACTGTCAGACTCTAAATGTACTATAAACATAACTCAAAGATCTGAGTTAAGCATCCCCCTTGGATGCAAGGGGTATAATCTGATTTCTGCAAACTGGAAAGAATGCCAGCTATGCCAGAGAGACATTTGAATGCCCTTGATTGCAAGACATGCCTGAGTCTCTCTCTCTCTACCCCAGATGAAGAACAGGGATTCTTCAGTTCAGAGCTGGCCCACCACCCCTCTGTGCTTCCCAGTGGCTCAGTTGGTAAAGAATCTGCCTGCAATGCAGGAGACCCAGGTTCAATCTCTGTGTTAGAAAGATCCCCTGAGAAGGGAATGGATACCCACTCCAGTATTCTTGCCCGGAGAATTCCATGGACAGAGGAGCCTGGTGAGCTATAGTCCATGGAGTTGCAAAGAGTTGGACACAACTGAACAACTAACACTTTCACACCATTCCTCCACAGGTAATCAGGAGTTGAGCTTCTATCTAGGTTCCTTCAATTTGTAAATTGTTTGATTATTTAAGTCTTTCTTCCCCTAGTAAGTGTTAATCAGCATTCTTGATAGTGGTCCTTAGGACTGTTACCAGGGAACTTGTAAATGATTTCAGAGATGTGGCTGAGATAAAGGGAGACACCTGTAGATGAGTTCCTTCCACTATTATTAGCATAAATCCTTACAGGCCAATTCCTGCAACATTGTGATAAACTGCTGTAAATAGAAATGCTTGATACACAACATGGTGGGAAGGCTTAAATTGTTCTGGGTCTTTAGCATATTTTCACATTGGTATTAAGAATGTTAGAAATAATTTAATCATTGCCTGATTATAGTGATGTTGGGAGTAATGAAATCCTTGCCTTATTACATATGGACTCATTCAGAGCCTCATTATTTATTTGGCAAGCATTAAGCATCAAATCAATTTAGTCAGATACTTGAAAATGGGAAATTCAAGATGAAAGTTAAAGGGAAGATTAAAAGGTAAAATTAAAACTATTTATTTCTAGCAGGCACGGAGTCATTTTCTTCATAAGCAATGCATCCCAAGAGAGTTTAAATGGGAAGAGAGCAAATGACAGAGTCCATCCCAAAGAAGGGAAATTAAAACGAAGAAGAATTGGCAAAGCAATCCCTATTTACATGTGCCTGGGTCAAATGACACAGGAAGAAGAGGGTGGTAACTTTGATTTGTAGCTATGGAATGTACTCTGTGCTTTTATGTAACTGATTATTATTTGGAATGGTTTCCATTTCCAGCTCAATAGAAATGGGAAGAAGGGAAGTACATGTGAATCACTTGGGAATCTGCCATTTCATTCTGTATATGAAGATGTACTGACATTAGTAGGATGCAATAAATGTGCTCAGTAGCGTTTTGGTTTCGGACTTAGCAGCCACATCAAACATGATAATGATACCCATTTTTACATTGCAGTGTATATGGGAAAGTATTCCACCCACACTCAATTGAGGCTGGAGATAATGCCAGTGTAAGCAGCTCTCTGGCTGCTCCTTGTAAGGAAGTTTTCTAATGTATTGATCCATGACAATCATTATTGGGTTGTGTCACAGGAAGCTGATCCCCAATGCATGAGGGGGAATAATTGCCAATAAAATTATACAGGAAGCTTTAAGGAAAAAACCACTTCTTCCTTTTGAACAGAGATGTAATAGAAGCAGAGCCGAGACTATCATAGGGCAGTATTTGGATTTGTTAGCCTGGCTCTCACAAAACAGAAAGTGATACATATGCTAACACAGGTAACCAGTAGCAGATGGAAGAAGTAGTAGGACTTAATTCTCTCTTTTAGGATAAGGTGAGAAGCTAGACATTTAGATTAAATGTTGGAAATGTGTCAGAGCATTAATTACAGAAAGAGTCACGTTTATTACTGAAAAGAACACTGTTTAGCCCAGGAACACATGGAGCATAGATTAAAGAAATGGGGCAAAAACAGAACAAAACAAGAAAATGGAAACCAATGTTAGTATTGAGCCAGGCACTAGTTTAGAAGCTTTATCTATAGTGCATGCATGTGGTCCTGCCCACCATTTAGGCTGAGGAAGGTTCAGATTTGATAGAAAAGGAAACAGATTTAGGCAGATTATGTCTCCGCTCAGGTCATCCTTGTTGGAAACGATTGACCTGGATTTAAAACTAGCTGTCTAATTCTAAAACCTATGCCTTTTAAAAATTACACCCTTGGCTTACTCAGCATGTACCATCAGGTAAAATAAACACTGCCTCCCAAAAGTATCACCACCCCATTGCACGGATCCCATGCTGGCATCCTCCACGTTTCCGTCTGCCAGCTACAGAGGCTGATGGAGAAGACCTGAGGTCAAACAGCTTCTGTGAAGTGACCCCAAATTCAATAGAAAGTCATTTAATCTGCTGAAGTGGTGAAAGTGACTTTAGTCTCAGTCAGAAGTGGATCAATTTATCCCCACTGGAATTTTTTTCAATGCTTAGATTTTACCAGTCAGCTCATTACAGGGCCAAGAAGAGGTTTTAAATGAGGAAATTCTTTTAAAACCTACTTCTGTTTCACTCGTGTTTGCTTGAGGATCATGCTAAAAAGATAATATTAATGTAAAAAGAGGGAACTAATGTGTTCCTTTACTGTAGTTATCTTTGGATAATATTTTTACCTTTTCTCCCTGTGCTATTTTCAGGAAAGACCTATTGATTTTTTAAACAACATTACTAGGTTGCAAAATTCTCTTTATCATATCAAGTTTTGCCTTGTTTATACCATGGCTAAAAACATGCAGCTGCCAAGTATGAACAAACATAGATGACAGTGTACTACAAATGCTCTTTGTAAAAGTCAATTCATATTCTCAGTGTCTTCGTGACTAACAATTTTATTAAGAAGTTTGCATTCTTCCCTCTTTAAAGAAATTTATCTCCCCACTACTTCATGAATCCACAGTTGTCCATAAGATTAAGATTAAACCAGACTTGCTACTCTAATAAAAATTTGCCATTCCATGTGGTCATTGTAACCAAGTCAAAATAGTTTTGCTTTGGTTCAATTTTTGAAAATAAAGATTCTTTGCCAATAAGAATTGTTATTGCTACTCAGCCCTTTTCTTTTGTCTGCCCAGCCCTGGAGAACATTAGCATCAGGGAATAATTCTAACTGTAAAGCTCCTCTGGCATCCTCCTTGCCCGTGGCTTGCTTCACCAGTTCCTCAGAGCTGTCTAATAGCCACGGCCCTGGCTTTAAACGTCTTAATTACAGAGATGGAGCTTAATCACAAGAGCTGGGCTTCTCTTGTGTCAAATAAATACCAGTGGCTGCAGCCTGACCTTGGAGAGAGAATGGAGGTCACAGCTGTGGCCACCCAGGGAGGATACAGGAGCTCCGACATGTTGTGTTTTATATTTATGCACATATATATATATATACACACACACATATGTATTTACAAAAACACTGTTCATTTTACACTTATAGGATGGTAAATTATATGTCCCCTTCTTATGGGCAGAGTATCCATCAGTATCCAGAGTATCCATAAATTATTTGGTATTCTTATATGAGACATTTGTATATTATCTCTATTTATTTATTTATTTAGTCATTTACTATGTATAAACTCAGGGACATTTATATTTTGGGTTATAATCTGATCATATTTATTTAGATGTTTTTCAACATGTTCCATCTTTAATTATTGGGTGAGCTTTCGGTTAGCTCCTATATTCCTTTGATATACCTCCATCATTTTGTTTTTTGATCACTTCCTACTTTCTGGAACCACAGGAAGCTCCACACTCATACTGCCCTGGTCCTAAGATCAGTCACTTTTCCAAGGATCCCTGGTTCCTTTTAATGGAAAATGGTATTAAAATTAAGGTCTTGGAACTGGATGTGCTCATTGTGAATAGGGTGTTGCTTCTTCTAGCCCTTTCAGCAGACGGAACTAGGAAATACATATGTGTGTGTTAGTCGCTCAGGCATGCCCAACTCTTTTCATCCCCACGGACTGTAGCCCACTAGACTTCTCTGTCCATGGAATTCTGAAGGCAACAATGGAATGGGTAGCCATTCCCTTCTCCAGGGGATCTTCTGGATTCAAGGATCGAACCCTTCATTCCCTTGCAATGAAGGCAAACTCTTTACCGTCTGAGCCACCAGGGAAGCCCTGTGTATATTATTAATACACATTATATATTTTATAAATATGTTCATGATGTTCTTTTACATGAATACAAAAAGGAAAAAGAGAAAAGATCTAAAAGAACCTCAAATGGACCTTATAGAGATGAAAAATACAGTATACGAAAAAAATTAGAGAGTGCCAAGGAAAAAATACTATGAACATGAAGACATAGCAGTTAACACTGTTTAAAATAACAGTGAGAAAAATAAAATAAAATAACGGTGAGAGAGAAAAAGGACTGAAAAATCAAGTCATCTAACTCACATATAATTGAATTACCAGAAAAGGGGAGGGGTTGGAAAAATATATACAAAGAAATAATGGCCTAAGTGTTGAAAAGCATGTGAAAAAACTGGAACTCTAATACACTATTAATATTGATGAAAAATGGTAAGCCACTTTATAAAGAAAGAGTTTCTCATAAAGTCAATTATACACTCACCATATGACAACATAGTAGTAGTAAATGTCGCTCGGTCGTGTCCGACTCTTTGCGACTCCATGGACTATAGCCCACCAGGCTCCTCTGTCCATGGGATTTTCCAGGCAAGAATACTGGAGTGGGTTGCCATTTCCTTCTCCAGGGGATCTTCCCAACCCAGGGATCGAACCCAGGTCTCCCGCTTTGTAGGCAGACTACCGTCTGATCCACCAGGGAAGTCACTTGAAAAGTGCCTATGATAACATATGTCTTCCTAAAAATGTTATGTGGCTGTTCACAGTAGCTCTATTTATTACAGCCAAAACTGGAAGCAAGAAAATGTCCATCAAGTGACGAATAAATAAGCAAACTGTTACATATCCATACCAGGGAAATCTACCCAGCAATAAGAGGAACAAACTACTGGTACATGCAACAATGTGAAAAAATGCTCATGCAAAATACTAAGTGAAAGCAGCCAGACACAAAATAATATATGCTGTATGATTTGATTTTTAGAAAATTTAATATATAACAATAGAACTTATTATATATTATATTGTAAAATAATTGCATACTATATTCTCATATAACAGGATTTATATGAAATTCTCAGAAAGCGTAAGGACAAAGTAAAGGCAAGTGATTTCCAGGATGACAACGGGAGTAGGTGATTTTACTGCAAAGGAGCAGAAATGTACTTTCTGGGATAACAGAAACTTTGTATCTCATTATTTGTGGTGTGGCTACTTGACTGCATTCGGCAATGCAGTACAGAATTATCGGTTTTACATGCAAATTATGCCTCAATAAATATGAATTTTTAACAGAATATTCTTTGGCCTAAGCTTTAAGGGGAAGATACAGGCTAGTAAGCAATATTCATAATACTAACAGTATGGTTAGTGCTAACATCAGAGGTGTGTACACATACTCTGTTTATTCAGCTTGTAGCTTTGAGCCTGGGAACATACTAAGTACTGCAAAGACAATTGTCTGCACAGAACTTAATATCTGGGAAACAGAGCAAAAACTAACTATCTCCAAGGTCTCAAAAAAAGACTTCTTGCAGGTGATTTCTGACCAAAGTCTCAATAATTTCACCAGGCAAAGGAATAAGCACGTATAAAAATACTAGGGGTCGAACCTACATCTCTTTTGTCTCTTGCATTGGCAGGTGGATTCTTTACCACTGTGCCACCTGGGAAACCCCAACTTCTATTAATAGAAGGATTATATCTAGTTTTTTCACAACTGTATACTGCAGTGTCTGAGATACGGTAAATGTTCAATAGGTGCTTCTGTTGTTGGATGAATGTGAAATCATTTTCTGACAATTTATTCCAATTGCTGTCCCTTCAAGAAGAGTATCTGTAGATCAGTGATCCCAACCATGAGCTTTTTAATTTTCTCTGGTAATTTCCACTGTTTTCTAAACAGTAAATTTGAATATATAAATATTACAACTATATGTTAAATTTGTGAGCCTAATACACTTCATCCCTAACACACTTCATCTTCATTGCTTCATGCAGGTCAGAAGCAACAGTTAGAACTGGACATGGAACAACAGACTGGTTCCAAATAGGAAAAGGAGTATGTCAAGGCTGTATATTGTCACCCTGCTTATTTAACTTATATGCAGAGTACATCATGAGAAATGCTGGGCTGGAAGAAGCACAGCTAATTTCAGCTTGATTCCAGAAGCTGGAATCAAGATTACTGGGAGAAATATCAATAACCTCAGATATGCAAATGACACCACCCTTATGGCAGAAAGTGAAGAGGAACTAATAAGCCTCTTGATGAAAGTGAAAGAGGAGAGTGGAAAAGTTGGCTTAAAGCTCAACATTCAGAAAACGAAGATCATGGCATCTGGCCCCATCACTTCATGGGAAATAGATGGGAAAACAGTGGAAACAGTGTCAGACTTTATTTTGGGGGCTCCAAAATCACTGCAGATGGTGACTGCAGCCATGAAATTAAAAGACGCTTACTCCTTGGAAGAAAAGTTATGACCAACCTAGACAGCATATTCAAAAGCAGAGACATTACTTTGCCAGCAAAGGTCCGTCTAGTCAAGGCTATGGTTTATCCAGTGGTCATGTATGGATGTGAGAGTTGGACTGTGAAGAAAGCTGAGTCCCAAAGAATTGATGCCTTTGAAGAGGTGTTGGAGAAGACTCTTGAGAGTCCCTTGGACTGCAAGGAGATCCAACCAGTCCATTCTAAAGGAGATCAGTCGTGGGTGTTCTTTGGAGGGAATGATGCTGAAGCTGAAATTCCAGTACTTTGGCCACCTCATGTGAAGAGTTGACTCACTGGAAAAGACCCTGATGCTGGAAGGGACTGGAGACAGGAGGAGAAGGGGATGAAAGAGGATGAGATGGTTGGATGGCATCACCAACTCAATGCACATCAGTTTGGGTGAACTCCGGGAGTTGGTGATGGACAGGGAGGCCTGGTGTGCTGCGATTCATGGGGTTGCAGAGTCGGACACGAATGAGCAACTGAACTGAACACACTTCAGATTATAGATGAAAATCAGAAAAATACTTGTATACTTAAGAAATCTGTATTTTCTTTATGTTTGTTCAAATACTTCATATTGTCTCTAAATCTAGACTATATGAAGTATTTTAATAAATATCAGTGGCTGCCAGAAGTCTGTATCTGTCTCACAAAGGTAACCTAGTTTATGTTATCATCAGAGACATATTGAACTGATAAACCATGGACACTTACCCTGCAACCTGCCTGCAAATGCTTTACAGCTGTTAAATGCCTTGCAACCCAAGTGGACTGTAAATGTTTATTTCAACAGTTTCCAACTGAACAGGCACAATTTTACTGTGTGGTGTCTATGGTGTGGTACCTGGTCTCAGAAAAAGTGAATGAGATGAGGTTCAGCATAACTGCATGCAGATAATGGGCTAGACGTGTTAGTGATGCAAGAGCTAGTGAATCAGTCCAGCTCACTTCTGACACTGTCACAAGCTTTTTTTGTGTGTTTATCTTTTTTTTTCTCCCTTCATATCATATGAGCAGAGAATTCCTTCCCTTTTTGAAGGGAAAGAAAACAACAGTGGTAAATTATAGATCCCCTTTACATTACTTTCACATGACATTTGTGACCATAGAATTGTAACACTGGTAATTTTTTCTATTGTGGCTGCAGAGGTGAAGAAATCCAGTCACTAAGATTTAACCTTGGTTCTCTGTCCCCGCTCCTCCCAAAAAAATCAGCTTTAGGAAAGGATGTTTAATTTTAAATTAATTTTCAATTAGTTGAAAAGCAGGAACATAATTAACAAAATTTTCTTATGGAACTAGCAAAAACAGATGCTTATTTCACAGTGTTAAAAAGCATATTTTTAGGTAGAGCTTTGGACTGTAATCTAGGAGGTCTGGTTTGTTTGCCTTGCAATAGGCCATTATCTAACTCTGAGACTGTGGATAAGATCCTTGAATAGTGTGTATTTCATTTTCCTTATCTGCCAAATAGCAATGATATTTTACATACCTCTACAGAATTTTCTATGAAAATCAAGTCTGATAATATATGAGAAAATGCCTAAAAAAGTATTATGAAATGTACAAATATTTGTTATCACACAGACTCTTTTATGTACCCAGAGCATCATGCTGTATCTTATACAGAAGTTACTCAGGCAGACAAAATCATCAGGGCTAGTCTGTCTTCCTTTGGTAACTACTCATAATTCTGTTATGATCTCCCAAAGAGCAAAAAATAGCTCACCAGTTTTTGTATTTTCTTGATGCTGAGTAATTCAGGATCATGAAAGAGAAAAAACTAGTGGAACCAGTTAAGTGCCTTAATAGAGATGAAGAAGACAAACGACTCAAGATATACATTGAATATGGACTATAATACTATCCTTGCCTTCATGGAGTTTAGAGTTTAGCTGATTTATGGATATAAAAATCAAAAAGGTATCTTTTGTCAAAATATCCTCCAAATGCAAATTCATAAATTCAAGAGTCCTTACTCTCCAGCTCTTTCATCCTTTGTTTTTTCTCCTTCCAACTGCAGCAATCATGCATAATACACTTGTCCTGACCACACTGAGATTGCCTGTACCTTTTATCCCTATGCTTCTCTTTCTCTATCAGCTTCATCCAAGGCCTTTCTCTTCCATTCCTATCCAGCTTAGACTTCACATTAACCATTTGGACTCCCTCTTAAAATATTCTCAACTCATTTTCACTGTGATATTCCTAATGTTTATGTCAAACTGTCTTCACACTCAGAAAATATGGCCTGGATCAATGGAATAAACTAGAACATACTGGAATCCCGGTTTTCCATCCCAACTGAATCTTCAACACTGACCCTGCCTTCATCTTTCAATGTTCCTTAGTCTGCTCTCTCATCCACTCCCCAAAATAGGAATTACCAACTTTTTTGTTCATTTCAAATCTATTCTATTAACTCTAATCTTTTCTACTACCACAATAGAAACAGGCCAATTTAGAGGAGAATTAAGTCAGAGTTTAGGGCTTCCTTGGTGGCTCAGAGGTTAAAGCGTCTGACTGCAATGCGGGAGACCCAGGTTCAATCCCTGGGTTGGAAAGATCCCCTGGAGAAAGGAATGGCAAGCCACTCCAGTATTCTTGCCTGGAGAATCCCATGGAGGGAGGAGCCTGGTAGGCTACAATCCACGGGGTCGCAAACAGTCAGACACGACTGAGCTACTTCACTTTTGCTGTAATTTTACACATATAACTGTATCTCTTTTGAATTGCTAGATATTGCTGCTCTGCTGGCTGTTCCAACTAATTTTTAAACATGACTGAGTGATGTTACCAAAATGGCCAAATAAGACATCTCTCATAGGTCCCAGCAACCCCCAATAATAATTTGGTATTCATCTACAGACAGAAGTGCCTACCTGTGAACTTTATAATTCAGGTAAGGGACCCAGTGCAGTCCCTAGTCCAAAACTCAGGAAAGTCACATTTAAAAGCTGGACTCATATCCAGGTGTCTCACTTTCTGGCTATGATCCCAGATATAAAAATGGAAATAGCTCCACACCTTTCAGAACTCAGCTACATCCCCATATGCCTTTGGGTCTGTTACAGCACCATACACCAAAGGACATGAGAGGAGTCACATTCACCTATGCATTAGGTAATACACAGAAATTGGTCCTGGAAATAGATCCTGAATTAACTTGTCAACTGCTCTCTGGAGCAGTGTCTAGGAGTCTCTCAAGCTAAGTCCACTAGACATGATCAGACTGCAGATCCTACAAGGACCCTGTGACTGGGCTCCGGCCTAGACATGATCAGACTGCAGATCCTACAAGGACCCTGTGACTGGGCTCCGGCCTGCCTAACCAGTCTGTAGATAGTTTTGCTGGCAAGGAACCCTGCAAGAGAACTCCCATCTGCATCCCCAAAGATCCTACATGGCCCTATACTGAGTTCCAGGCCCTCACAGACACAGATCACAAGCATCCTGACAGTGCTGAGACCCGCTAAGCACAGCTCTGGCCCCTCCAACCGTGATCAGGGATGTCTAGTCCGCTGAGAGCTCTGGTGGGAGACAGGCTGATCCATGCCTCAAGACGCAGGTGTGCAGACCTGCTGGCAAAAATGTGGTGAAATGGGAACCCTAGTGTCCTACTGATGGCAAGAAAAATTAGTGCAACCACTATGGGAAAAGTATGAAGTTTCCTCAAGAAATTAAATAATAGGATTATCGTATAATCTAGAAATCCTACTTCTGGGTATTGTATCTGAAGAAAAAAAATCACAGTCTCAAATAAATATCTGTGCTGTCCCCATGTTCACTGCAGCATTATTTACAATAGCCAAGACATACAAACAATTTAAGCTTACTGAATAAAGAAAGAGTTGTACATATACAATGAAATATTAGCCAAAAAAAAAAGAAGAAATCTTGTCTTTTGGATTTGAATGGACCTTCAAGCTATAGTGTTAAATAAAATAAGTTAGAGAAAGATACATATGATCTCATATGTGGAATCTTAAAAAAAAAATCCACATTTACAGATAAAGAGAATAAAATGAGGATTGCCAGGGCTTGGAAGATATAGAAAAGTTGAAAAGATACAAACCCAATTATAAAATGAATAAGTTCTGGGAATGTAATATACAGTATAGTTAACAGGATTGCATTATATATTGATACTTGAAAGGTGCTAAGAGATAGAACTTGAATATTCTCACTAAATACACACAAACTGTAATTATGTACAGTAATGAATCTGTTATCTAACCTTACTGTGATAATCATTTTTCAATGTATACATGTATCAAACCATCATGTCGCTTACTGTAAAAGTATACAATTTTATATGTCAATTACATCTCAATAAAGTTGGAAAAAAAACATCATTAAGTTAAATTCATTTTGAGTTTAAAAAGAAAAAGTTCTCTTGATTATACGACCCTCCAACTATGGCTTTATCTTTCTTCTCCTGTCTTTAGCCAAATCTCTGGAGAGATTTTTCTATGCTCACAGTCATCTGACTTCAATTCCTGCAACTCTACAAAACGACCTCACAACTACACAAAGTTAGTCTCTGCCAAAGTCATCAATACCTTGATTTCAAAATCCACTAGATACTTTTCACTATTTAATAATCTTACCTGACCTGTTAGTAAGTACAATTGAAAAATGTTGGCTACTCGCTCCTTCACTAAACACTCATCTATTTGCTTCTGTGATACCCTCCGCTTCTGTTTATTTCCCCCCCCTATACCTTCTGCATCACAAATGTTCTTGGCACCCAGCCCCTGCCTATTCCACTGCCCTGAAATGGACTCGCTCGTCTACACTCCTAGGCCCATGTCCAGTGATACCCTCTACTCATCTAATACATAAGTCTTCACTTCCCTCAGTTCTTCCCTCTCCCTCACACCTCAAACCAGTCAATCACCACATTGACTTAATTTTACTCTACAAATATTATTGGATCCAAATCTATCCAGTCTTCTCCAGCAACACTTCTGCTTCTCTAATTCAGTCAGTTACAGAGTTGTTTTGAAAACGCTCACTCCAGGTCAAGCACTGTGTTAAAAGCATGGGGGAAATACTGCTGATCAAACCAAATATTATTTGAGCCTTCAAGGAGACTCAGACACCTTTCCTGAATTATTCCAGTAGCCTCATAAAGTGTCTCTTTTTCTCCAGATAACTCAGCTTTCAAATCTTTTTTTTCATATACTTAAGTCAGATCATTGCTTGCTTAAAATGAAGTTTCAGCTATAATACTCCTCATACTAAACTTTTCAGTAGACTGGGACTTCCCTGGTGGCTCAGACGGTTAAGCGTCTGTCTACAATGTGGGAGACCAGGATTCAATCCCTGGGTTGGGAAGGTCCCTGGAGAAGGAAATGGCAATCCACTCCAGTACTATTGCCTGGAAAATGCCATGGACAGAGGAGCCTGGTAGGCTACAGTCCATGGGGTTGCAAAGAGTCAGATACGACTGAGCGATCTTCTTCTTCTTCATAATTCTGGACCCATGTCACTAACACTCCCTCCACAGTTTCCCCTATTAACTTGAACAATATAATCCAACCATACTTCCAACTTTTGTAAGCATGATGCTTTTTATTTTCTCACGTAGACTCACTACCTTTTCTTCATGAAACACCCTCTGTCCCTCTGGATCTAGCTGCTTACTGCTAGAAAGCAAACCATGACACACTAGTTTACTATATTTGTATTTTGTTCCCTTCCTCAATGCTCTCCATGGCATCCACTTCACATTTATAATTTTTCTTATACTAACATTATCAAATTATACTCATAAAAAACCTATATGGGGAATTTCCTGGTTGTCCAGTGGTTAGGACTCCATGCTTTCACTGCTGAAGGCCTGGGTTTAATCTCTAGTCAAGGAACTAAGATCCCACAAACTGCATGGAGTGGTCAAAAGAAAAATAAAATGAAGATTTAAAAAACCCTTGTATATACCAGTCATTGTGCATATCACCGTAAACAGACAGAATATCTGCCTTGAGGGAAATAAACTGTAACCAATGTGTGCAGATTTATCTGTGGTGATTTGAAAGCATAAATGTCTAGATGAATGACTAAACCAGATAGATAAAATCACAATTTCTGGGGTAGAAACCAGTTATAGGGTTTATTTTTTTTAATCCTCAACAATACTGATACTCATTTCTGGTTAAGAAACACTATACACTCCCCACCCCCCCCCAACACACACACATTTTTTTTAAAAAAAGTGCACCTGATCACTGATTTTCATAGTGTGATCCCTGAATTAGCAGCATCAGCAACACTTGGACACTTGCTAAAAACCACCAATTTCTTGACCACACCCAAGATACAGTGAAAGAAACTACTAGGTACCAGGCCCCGGGAATCGGCATTTTCACAAGCCCTTTAGGTGCTTTTGAGTCCAATTAATATTTAAGGACCATTGCCTTAGATTAACCTTACAATAAGGACGTATTCCCCACCTACATTATACATGTGTGTCGTGGGCACCTGCTCAGTCGCTCAGTTGTGTCCAACTCTTTGTGACCCCAGGGACTGTAGCCCACCAGGCTCTTCTGTCTGTGGGATTTTCCAGGCAAGAACACGAGAGTGTGTTGCCATTTCCTTCTCCAGGGCTCAAACCTGCCTCTCCTGCACTGGCAGGTGGGTCTTTTCCAGTGACCACCAGGACAGCCCTATGTTAGTCATGCATAACATGGTTTGGTGTTTGATTAGAGAATCCTTTCCTTGTGAGACCAAGTCATGGTCTCAGAATCCTTCTCAACAGAGAGATACAGGAAGTGATGGCAGTTAAGTCAGAGTTACACCTTAAGTTGAAATCTTGCTGTGATTCTTACTGTAATATCCTAGAGGATTCATACTATCAATATTTCTCAGTGCACAAAAAATTTAGCACATAGGCTCAAGCAATGGAGGAAAGAGGGGTGGGCATGAAGATATGAACTTTAAGATAACTTTGAGAAAAGAAAGAAGAAAAGAACTGATCTGGAGGAAAGATTCTCTAAATGTAGAGAGAAGTATTGGTGCCCAACAGTGGAGAGGAGATCCAGGTAAAGAGGAATTTTAACAGGGCAAAATTGGCATAATGGACTGGAGACCAGAATGAAGAGAGTTTTTTGATACTCCAGTCCATGGGGTCACTAAGAGTGAACACGACTGAGCGACTTCACTTTGACTTTTCACTTTCATGCATTGGAGAAGGAAATGGCAACCCACTCCAGTGTTCTTGCCTGGAGAATCCCAGGGACGGGGGAGCCTGGTGGGCTGCCGTCTATGGGGTCGCACAGAGTCGGACACGACTGAAGTGACTTAGCAGCAGCAGCAGGCTTGCCTGGTGGCTCAGATGGTAAAGAATCCACCTGCAGGGCGGGAGACCCGGGTTTGATCCTTGGGTCGGGAATATCCCTGGAAAAGGGAATGGCAACCCACTCCAGTATTCTTGCCTGGAGATTCCAATGGACAGAGGAGCCTGATGGGCTACAGTCCATGAGGTCACAAAAAGTCGGACATAACTGAGCCACCAACTCTTTCTTTCATATTCATTTATATTCACAAACTATATTGAGTTCTGTAACTGAGGACGTTCTGTCTGGTTTTGATGTTGTATAATGGCAGAAATTTTCCTAACTGGTCCTACTGAACAGGAAAGGGAAGGCCAATAAGTACTCCAAAGTAGTTAAATTTAAGGCACTATTTCCAAAGAGGCTAAATTTAAGAAACTAAGACAATTTTGAGGATTTGAGTTTTAAAAATATCACTATAATGGGTTTAATACAGTTAATACTAAGGTCTTTAAGTCCCACTTATTTTACTGCCATTAGAAAGTCTTTTTCTTTGATAAATGGCATTACCTATGAGCTACTAAATGCTTCTCCTTTTTTGTGAGAACAGTACATTGTATGGGAACAGGGCAATTTTTATTTATCCAAACCATTATATGTTTGAAACCTCAGTAGATCCAAAGAAGTTACCAACAGGAGTAACCAGAGAGCTTGAAATGTATTTATAATAGCCCCATTTAATAAATATCTCTTATATTGTCCATTATTTTGCAAATATTTTTAAAGCTTGAATAGTCTCATTTGAATGTACATTTCCAAGCTAGAATGTGTGTAACTCTGCTGTCACCAACAGGTTCCTGTGTGAATTAGATGGTTTCGTCTCAGTATGTTTTCATTGTATCTAACACTTAAAAATCAAGGCATAAACTATACTGTTATTTTTCTTAAACTTAAGATGCTCTGTAGAGTGCAATTAAGCATTAACATATTGCATCTGGAAAAGTAATTATTATTTTTTGATTTGCTTGAAGAGGGTAGTAAGGACATATATCAGCCAAAGAGCCATTTGTATTTTTTTTCTCTCGCAACAGATTTATTTCTCCATTAAATGTAGAAAGATCATCAATATCCACTACATGGCTTCAATTAACTGAACATTTTGTCAACCACCGCTATTCTCCAGCTGCCAGAAAAACCATATGAAATAATAGAGAACCTGGGCTGTTCTCTCTTCTTCCTTCTCAATTAAACAAAAGAAAATAGAATGACAAGAGGATATTAAATCTAAGCCTGCCTTTTTAGTTGGCATCTGCTCTTTCTCAGACAATTTATAAAAAGTTACATAATGGAAGAACCAATATAAAGGCAAGAGCACGAGGGTATTAAAAATATGTCTTTCTCCCACCTCATTTCATTCTGAATGACCTTGGTTCCTATGCCTCCTTCCTATGTCTCCCATAAAGTCTCAGCATCAGTAGGCATCAAAGAGAAGGATTCAGAAAGTATTAGCTTTTGACCAAGAAAGACAAGCCAAGAAAACTACTGGTCAACCACAATATAACACAAATATTTCATTAATGTAATTCGATATTAGAACAGAACCCATTCATTGTTCCTTCATTTTTAATAATCCAGGCAGTTTTATTACTATCAACTGAGTACAATTTCTCAGGTTTCATTAAACCTAAAATATCCCAGATGGACACAGAGCATATTTAATGGAGGTTCATCTTTTTTTAATAAGGAATGTATAAGACTTTAGCTCAACATTCAGAAAACGAAGATCATGGCATCTGGTCCCATCACTTCGTGGGAAATAGATGGGGAAACAGTGGAAACAGTGTCAGACTTTATTTTTGGGGGCTCCAAAATCACTGCAGATGGTGACTGCAGCCATGAAATTAAAAGATGCTTACTCCTTGGAAGAAAAGTTATGACCAACCTAGATAGCATACTGAAAAGCAGAGATGTTACTTTGCCAACAAAGGTCCGTCTAGTCAAGGCTATGGTTTATCCTGTGGTCATGTATGGATGTGAGAGTTGGACTGTGAAGAAGGCTGAGCACCAAAGAATTGATGCCTTTGAACTGTGGTTTTGGAGAAAACTCTTGAGAGTCCCTTGGACTGCAAGGAGATCCAACCAGTCCATTCTGAAAGAGATCAGCCCTGGGATTTCTTTGGAAGGAATGATGCTAAAGCTGAAACTCCAGTACTTTGGCCACCTCATGGGAAGAGTTGACTCATTGGAAAAGACTCTGATGCTGGGAGGGATTGGGGGCAGGAGGAGAAGGGGACAACAGAGGATGAGATGGCTGGATGGCATTACGGACTCGATGGACATGAGTCTGAGTGAACTCCGGGAGTTGGTGATGGACAGGGCGGCCTGGCATGCTGCAATTCATGGGGTCGCATAGAGTCGGACACGACTGAGCAACTGAACTGAAGACTTTAGGATCACATACATGACAACATGAAGGTAAGATCATAAATTATGTTTACTGTATTACACTGAAGTATAGCTCATATGTACAGACTGATTTTGATAATGTAAAAGAACTGCTCTATATTTTTGTGCTCACATTCATGTATTCAATCTCCTAGAAAATGCTTGGTAGCGTGATGAACAATTAGGATACAGATCTTCACTTTTAGGCAAACGTCTAGTTGAGTGTGTGTGTGAACACAAAGCAGATATTCATTATATAGTGCTACAAGTATCATAAGAGATGTGTGTGAAAGAGATAGAGATTGATTATAAATTTGAGAATAAAAAGAAGAGAATCTAAGGCATCAGGGAGTGGTAACGGAAGACTTCCTGGAGAGAAAACTAATTTGAGTTGAGTTTCCCAGCAATTGGCTAGGGTACTCCAGAATGAAAAAGCACCTGGATTAATACATGAGGATATTTCTTTATTATTTTTTTCTTAATTAAACATCTACAAATGAGGCCTTAATGCTATATGCTTTAAGAAGGATACCGCTTTTCATCCTTCCAATCAACCATGAGACATTTGCTGTTATCATCTTCATATAAAAAATGAAAAGTAAACAATTTGTCAAAAGTCAATCATACTGGATTTTATCTCAGAATCTGATTCCATTTGGTACAACACTAGAGATAGCATGACATCTCTAGGAATATACTAGAATCTAGTATCGGATAGTGGAGGGCACTATAATAGATACCACAAATCAGAAATGAAAGTGTGAAAGAGTGGATCTTTTATGTGAAAATGCATATTTTGACTTTTTCCTATTGGCTACATGGTACAATTTCAGGATTTTAAAAAAAAAAGGATAGAATTATGTATTCTTTTATAAGAGCTAATTATTTGTTAGCTTTATAGTAATCAGTACAGAACATAGATAGGGGAAGTAATGATTAAACCTAGGAGATAACTTAAGAAACTATGGCAGTATTTTAAGCAGGAGATGATAGTTTGAACTGAGTGAGTGGGAGTTAAAGAAAAATGGACAAATTCAGGAAGCAATGAAGAGGAAGAATCCACAGGGCTTTTTAAAAAAAAAAATGAATTAGATGTGTGGAGAGGGGGAGAAAAGGTGAAATTGCAATGAGTCTCATATTTCTAGCTTAAGTAATAAAATTTGGATTGTATTGATATCTGCTAGTAGACAATATAAGAAGAAGACACATTGTGGGTAAAATAAGGGAAAGGATGGCTCTTCTTTGGAGAACAGTATGGCTGATCTACCTATAGAGTATCTTGGCAACTGACTAGAATGGTCTTACATGCAGAGAGATGCTGAAGTCAAATACATATACATGCATCACAAGTTCATAGGCTATGGAAGCTGTTTCAGTTGGCAAGATCAATCAAGGGAGTACGTAGGAATAGAAGACAAAGTTGGCCTCGATATCAGGAAAAATAGAATCCCATGAGAAAAGCTGAGACATCAGTGAAGAGAGGTGGAAGCAGAAAAAATGTATGGAAGAGATAATTCTGGAGAACAGGCAATGGTATCAGAGACACCAGAACAGTGTAATTAGAGGTGTCTACCAAACATGGCCCTAGAAGAAAAGAATGTGATTGAGTTGATTAAAGAAGTTAGACCACACTTAGAGGAGAAAGAGATTTGGGTGCCCAGAAAAAAGGGTGCTGAAGTGATACACCATGACGTCCAGGTGGGCTAGGGAAGAAATTAAAGCTAGGTGAAGCCTAAGAACTGGAGGTTGTGATGAATTTAAGTAGTAGAAGTGTTACCATCAAAGTTCTGAGGAAACTGTAAGCCAAGGGCTATGGTGGAAAAAAAAAAAAAAATGTGCCGCTAACTTTAAGACCTCAGAGATGAGAAATCTCTAAGCAATTATCCAGGCTTTTGGTCACAGATTGAGTGACAGAGAATGGAAATGAAGGTCACTAGAAAAGAAATGATGAGAAATTGAGGTTGGTGGCCATATAAAGGTTTCAAGTACCTGAGGTGGTTGACAGGAGTTGGAGTAGAAGGGGAGACTAAGGCTGGAGCCAAGTCACAAAATATACAAGGTTTGGGGAGCAGAGGGAATTAAGAGCCCCGATAGGCGGCATGCGCTGTATGTAAGAACAGCTTTCTCAAAGGGCTGAGTAAATAGCAGTTTGTGCTGGGGGTGCTTGTTGCTCAGTCGTTTCTGATTCTTGCGACCCCATAGACTGTAGCCTGCCATGTTCCTCTGTCCATGGGATTCTCCAGGCAAGAATACTGGAGTGGGTTGCCAGTTTAGCAGAGTGGAAATGGGGAATTAAAGAAAGTCAACATCTCCCACCACCTCCAACATAGGTAGAATGTGAAAAATCAAGTTATCTTCACTAAAAAGAACAGCAGAGTAGAAATTAATTTCCTCCTAGAAGCCCACTGTGAGCCGCAAACTCATCCTGTAGAACCAGGAATCCCTTCTACCTAATATTTGCTGTATTTATGATAACAATCGTATATTTGCCTTTATCATATTTCATTTATATCAGACTACTGGATTGTTTTGTTCAACCCTAAATCTTCCACAGAATACATCTCAGAGCTATAGACATGATAACCTTCTACCAAGTACTTTGTGAAAGAAAGGACAGATGTGTATTGATCAGAAACTCACCCATGTCTTTTCCAACTGGCTAACATAACAACAACAAAATGGGTATATGGCCTCCTCTATTAAGATTATTAACACATTTGCGCTATTATTTGTGTCAGTAAACAAGCTAGCTAGGGCTTCAAAGTGTTTATTCCAGCCTAAACACTGATCTAACTCAGCTACACAGCTTGACCAAATTAACAGGTAATATAGCCATAACCTTTATTTCAGTTTTTGGGTTCATGTGGGCATTTCCATACACTGTTACAGAAAAACCCAAATGAAATTTTTAGCCAACCCAATACATTGTGAATGAAGAGACACAGAGATGAACAAATCGAATCAATTAACTTTAAAAAAAAATCTAGATACCAAAAACCACATTTATTACAAAACAAACAAACAAACAAACAAACAAACAATGGGGATAATGTCAAAGAAGTATTATGCATTCCAGTTTTAACTTCAGCCTCCCAATTTAGTTCCCTTTAGTCCATCTCACTTTTATATTCCCTGGTGATGCTTCCACTTGCAGTTTCAGAATCTGAAGTTAGAACACCAGGGACATCATCGAAATTCTCAGTGCTCAGAGTGACTGTTGTAACGAGTGAGGCTACAGATTCAGCCACTGTTTCAGTAAAAGGATCAATATTTGTATCTTGTCCAAAGTCTGCTGCCTTTCCTTGACAATAACTTCCACTACTCCCTTGAGGAATAACCTATAAATGTCTGCAATTTTCTGTCTCAAGGCCTCCTTTCTCTCTCACTATCCATTGTCTTGGCAAAATACTTTTCTTTCTCACACTTCAGAGACCTCCCTTGTTACTCCCTCATCCAGTGTGGCATTAGCACTACTATGAGACAGGACACCTGTAATAGTTAGAACTTCGTCTCAAAAAGGTTGGATGCTCAAGGTGGTATTCAGAGTTTTTTAAATACATTTCCTATCAGTAAAATTAAAATTTTCTGACATAGAGCCAGTGACCAAATGCAGAATGGCAATATGGGATCAACATTTGCTTAGTATTCTTCATAAGCATCAGTTTTATGAAGCCAAAGCTAACAGTTGGAATAGTCAATCTTTCCCATCAATTAACAGATCATATAAGTAAAAGATAGGATTTAATTCCTTTGATAAATTGGAGCTTATAAAAAGAGCTGATACCTGCTTTAAAGCTTAGAAAGTATTTTAAAATATGATAGAAAGATAAATATCATGAGTCTGCTTATATCAGGGACCCTGTAATATTTTAATGATGTACATAGTCAGCCTTCCATAACTGCAGATGTGGAACCTGTAAATACCAAGGACTGACTTTACTACACCATTTTACATACAGGATTTGAACATCGGCTGATTTTGGTATCCTTGGAGCTCCTAGAACCAAACCCCACTGGATAACCAGGAATGACCGTGCATTTAGTTTGATCTTTTATTTGAATTACTGAGGGCTTGCAAGGAAATGGAATCATGAGCAAAATACATCATATGGTAGTAGAAAACAACTGGGATTAGATTAGATTCTCGGATTCTAACCCTACTCTTGTGTGTGACATACAACTAGACCATGGTATGAAACAGACTAGATAGCAGTAAAAAGTATGGATGTAAGAACAAGAATGTAGGGTTCACACCTACCTCTGCTACGTACTAGCTATAAGACCATGGACATATCATTAAACCTTTTCGTGTCTGGATATGCAAATATGTAAAGTGATGATAATAAAAGTACCAATTTTACAAGGTTGTTGTGACAAATAAATGGATCAATACATGTAAAGCCCTTAAAATGATGCCTAACCCACAGTAGAAACATTATTATTATTAATTACAAATGCAAGCTAATATCAGACATATGTATACCTATGGCTGATTCATGTTGATTTTTGGCAGAAATCAACACAATACTGTAAAGCAATTATCCTTCAATTAAAAATAAATAAATTTTTAAAATAACATATTTTATACAGCACTTCAAAAATCTACTTAGAGAATCTTCTTGCTTCTCACATTATTATTACCATGATGCCTATTTTGCTGATGAGAAATCTAAGAGTCAGAAACTTAACATAGTCTTTCAGAGTCACATGGGTAGTCAATGGCTCAAACTCAGGTCCTCATACCCAAAGTCACTTGCCATATTATATGTCCTTATGGCTTTGGCTGGGAATCTACACTAGGTCACTATCATGGGAGTTGAGAATTTTACCAAGTCCTTAGTAGGAAATATGAGTACCAGCTTGAAATAAGCAAATAAATAAACAAGCCAAGAGTTAGATTCAGAATCCTACTTCTCTTCTAGAAATCAAAGAGCAATTAGGAGAATGGAGTAGGTGTAGATAAACTGTGGACCTCAGGATAAATTCAGCCAGCCAGCTAGGTTTGAATGGCCTGCGAACTGAGGAAGTTTTCCCATTTTAAATAGTTGTGAGAAAAAAAAATCAAAATAAGAATATTTTGCGTCACATAAAAATTATTTTAAAAATCTAAATTCATTATCCATAAATAAACTTACTTGGAGACAGCCACACCCATTAGTCTACATAGCGTCATCGGCTGCTTTGTTACACAGGAGTACCTGAGACAGAGGCTGCGTGGCCCACAAAGTCTACAACAGTTACTATCTGGCTCTTCACAGAAAAGGTGGACTGTTTCCCTTGCCTCTACTGCATCCTAGTATAGCTGGCACTAGACTATTGAGGAAAAAAAATCATTTTTTATGAAGATGATGATGAAACAAATGTCCTCAGATACCTCACACACACTCAGCACATTCCCTACAATAATGGTTATCAATGCTAGGCTCTACTCTGATTAACAGTACCTGGAATTATTGGAATACAACATTGAAATATTGACCTTTTGGTTACAGATCTTTACACTGTTATTAAGATGTTTTCACATAAAAGGCTGCCCAGTCTCCTGTTACAAAGAAAACAGAATGGAGATAACAACGTAGGTTCAAATCTAAGGCATGTTTGCGTGTGTTCACGCAAGCTCAGTCGCTTCAGCCATGTCCGCCTCTGTGACCCCACACACCGTGGCCCGCCAGGCTCCTCTGTCCATGGGATTCTCCAGGTGGAATACTAGAGTGGGTTGCCTTGCTCTTCTCCAGGGGATCTTCCTAACCCACGGATCGAACCCGTGTCTCCTGCATTGCAGGTGGATTCTTTACCATCTGCTGCTGCTGCTGCTAAGTTGCTTCAGTCGTGTCCGACTCTGTGCAACCCCAGAGACGGCAGTGCAGCAGGCTCTGCTGTTCCTGGGATTCTCCAGGCAAGAACACTGGAATGGGTTGCCATTTCCTTCTCCAATGCATGAAAGTGAAAAGTGAGAGTGAAGTCGCTCAGTAAGTGTCTGACTCTTTGTGATCCCATGGACTGCAGCCTACCAGGCTCCTCCATCCATGGGATTTTCCAGGCAAGAGTACTGGAGTGGGGTGCCATTGCTTTCTCTGCTTTACCATCTCAAGCCATAAGGTATGGACACTTGAGCTGAGAACTGAAGGTCCCTAGGCTGCCAAGCTCCTATATATAGTGCATACTGAGTACGGTATCTGGAGACAGAGGAAAAGGCTCGTGTGTCCCAGATAAAAGACGGCACACTAACCCTAGACTCAAGTTGTAGAAATCAACTGACTTTCTGCTTGGAGGTTAAGGAGCCAGATGATAATAACGTGTTCAGAACCCTGGGACTGATAAATGATTAGATTTGGTATCAGTTCAGACAACAGTGTTCTCTGGTTTAGCATTTCTAATGACCTTTTGAAACCATCAGCTCAACATTATTTCTTAATGAATTTCCTTTGTCCTATTTCAGGAGCTCTCAGGGCTCCTTGGTTACACTTGGGTGACTCATAATTAGTTCTACAATACTAACATAGATTACAATTTGAAAAAAGAGAGAGTAAAAACAAATATGCTTTCAATCACAGCAGAGGAGAAAAAAAAAGAATTGTAACAAAATGTGTTGGTATTGCAAATTACCTAGTTTTATTACTTGTTCTCTTATTTATTTAAATTAAGATTCTAGGTCCTTTCATCCAGGCTTATTCATTTTTTTCAGGATTATTCTTTTAAAGACATTCTATTTTTAAAGTTTTGAAACAGTGATTGTAAAAAATATTCTGTAACGTTTATGGAAGTTTGCTTAGATAAGCCACCCTGGCCATTAAACTTGATTTTCCTTCTTTTTTTTTTTTTAACAGAAGTTTTTTTTTGTTTTATTTTGTTTTTAACTTTACAACATTGTATTGCTTTTACCATACATCAACATGAATCCGCCACGGGAATAAACAGCATGGTGACTGTTGCATGGCACATCTAAGAGTCAAAGAACTGAGTATCGCTGAGCATCACAGTAGAATCTGAATTAGATGAAGACCACTGGCTTTGGGGACTGACAAACCTCAGTTGGAAGCCTGTCCAGCTACTCAATAACTTGTAATCTCAAGTAATTATTGCAACTCTCTCAGCCTTGGTTTCCAAGAATCTGTCCTCATAGCTGTGATCAGAATGAAATTGAGTAATTCATCTGAAGTGTCCAGCCCAGAAGTGCTCATTAAACATTTATTATTACTCTATTATAAGGCAGTCTGACAATCATGTACCCCACTGACTCAATGCCCAGTGCCAAATGCATGAGTGTTCTAGGGTGTTCCTGAGAGCATTTCAGCTGTAAGTCTTTACCTGAGCTTATCATGTGCACTCAAAGATGATCATTTCTCTTTCATATAGCTCAAACTACCAAGTGTTAGTCACTGAGTCATGTCCAGCTCTTTGTGACCCCATGGTCTGTAGCACACCAGGCTCCTCTGTCCATGTAATTCTCCAGGCAAGAATACTAGGGTGGGTTGCCATTTCCTCCTCCAGGGGGTCTTCTGCACTGACAGGCAAATTCTTTACCACTGAGCCACCTGGGAAGCCCATACACACTGTATTCTTGATACAACCTGAGCAAAATCACCATCACTTTCACTTTTCTTTAAAGGAAGAAAATTGTCTGTCTTGTTCAAGCAAACCCCATTCAGTGCTTCTCAAACATTATTATGCGTAAGAATAGACTGAGTATTGTGTTAAACTATAGATCCTAATTCATAATCTCTGGGATGGCACTCAAGATCTGTACTTCCAGAAAGGTCCCAAATAATTGCTGGTCTAAGAACCATACTTTGAGTAGCAGAGGTCCACCTTCTGATTAAAGGCACATTAAAGTGATATGCCAATACTGAAAGAGACAGTGAGCAAATATTCTCTCGGTCACATCATCAGTCATTCCACTGAATCTTTTATAATCTGCATATATTTGGTGAGTTTGTAAGTTGGTTGGCAAGCCATCTATCTCAAATATTGGCTATTTCCTCAGATGTTCTGCTTAGTGCCTGGTTTGGAAACCAGCATCCATTTGTCTTTGTGGCAGCTAGGATGGTGAATTTAGCTAGCAGAAGGGATTTATAGAAATATGAATACTACACTTTCAAGTCTCTAAGAAAGAAGACGTGCTAAAACAGTGACATAATTTGAACAAATAAACACCTTCTCTGTGTATAAGGATCATGCCCTTCCTTAATAACATCTCTTGAGACACTCAGTTATCTTCAACATGATGGACATTTAGATGCTAAATGAATATTGGCTTATTAACTCACTGATGAGACACACTCACTAGACAATAAAGCCTGCTTTTTATGTCCATGAAATAACTAAAGAGGGAGACGCTATGTCAAATATAACAAATTGCATGGCATAAACAAGTGAACACAATTTGACTAATAAATGGGAATATTGAAAGGGGCTGAAACAAGGCATTGAAGGAGTGATAATCTGCAAAAAGATAAAGAAAAGGGGCAGGGAAAAGTCATTTCAACCTTTAATATGGATAGTTTTACATCCAGAGTCAACATCATGCTTGACTTGGGATATCTAATGAGATTGCAGACCTAAGTGGTGTACTTGTAGGACCTTCTGTCACATAATGTCAGGGATAATATATTGAGCCAAGGAACATGTGAGTTATATTACAACTGCAAGGGAATAAAAATTAAAACCCCTTCATGTGGAAATAGACATAACCGTGCTACATTTCCCTGTAGAAGAGCATATAGTGGCAATTTTTCTTCATATAATATTACATTAGCTTTAATTCTTATTAATAAGATACAAGAGTCATTAACACTATTAAAAATCTAATTATGTTAGCAATTTTCCATCATGTCATATTTGAGCAGTTAAGTATTGGTATTTGTTTTTCCTAATGGGATTCAAAAGTCTAATTAATAGGCTTTCTTTTGTGGTTAAGTGGGATGAATCTCTAGGAGAAGCAAGACATTTTTAGTATCTATAAGCAGCTTGTTTTCTCATATACTACAGTACCAAGTCATCTGTTTATCTGTGATATAAATAACTAAATGAGAATTATGAGATTATTCTATGAAATTGAACAATGCTATTCACTACATATGATGTTACAGCTGCTACATTCTAAGAACTTTCATATACTATTTACTAGACAAAAAGCATTGAAAAAGAGTATGCAGTAGATTCTTACTTACACATATTGGCAGAAATGAAAGATTGCATACTGAATGGCTAAGATGCTTTTTCTGCTTGTGGTGGTACTGTTTTGGGGACGTGCACATCCAAATAGCTAATAAAGAGTTAATAAGTGTAAGGTTAATGTCTTAATGCCTTTTTATTCCTTGGTAGTACCATGGGGTCTCTAAGAGTCGGACACGACTGAGCGACTTCACTTTCACTTTTCACTCTCATGCATTGGAGAAGGAAATGGCAACCCACTCCAGTGTTCTTGCCTGGAGAATCCCAGGGACGGGGGAGCCTGGTGGGCTGCCATCTATGGGGTCACACAGAGTCGGAAACGACTGAAGTGACTTAGCAACAGTATGCTAGCTAATATGTATATTATAATATGCTATGGTAACATGCATAACATATATATTATACATTATATTATATGTATAG
>SJYQ01002562.1:509582-530036 GCA_006410935.1 Redunca redunca | reverse complement strand
AGTGCTGCGATGAACATTGGGGTACATGTGTCTCTTTCTATTCTGGTTTCCTCGGTGTGTATGCCCAGCAGTGGGATTGCTGGGTCATAAGGCAATTCTATTTGCAATTTTTTAAGGAATCTCCACACTGTTCTCCATAGTGGCTGTACTAGTTTGCATTCCCACCAGCAATGTAAAAGGGTTCCCTTTTCTCCACACCCTCTCCAGCATTTATTGCTTGCAGACTTCTGGATCGCAGCCATTCTGACTGGTGTGAAGTGGTACCTCATTGTGGTTTTGATTTGCATTTCTCTGATAATGAGTGATGTTGAGCATCTTTTCATGTGTTTGTTAGCCATCCATATGTCTTCTTTGGAGAAATGTCTATTTTGGGATCTAATCAAAATTAAAAGCTTCTGCACAACAAAGGAAAATATAAGCAAAGTGAAAAGACAGCCTTCTGAATGGGAGAAAATAATAGCAAATGAAGCAACTGACAAACAACTAATCTCAAAAATATACAAGCAACTCCTGCAGCTCAATTCCAGAAAAATAAATGACCCAATCAAAAAATGGGCCAAAGACCTAAATAGACATTTCTCCATAAACTTGTAATGTTGAAATAGAAGAAGTATCAAAAATTTGCACAGGATTGACCTCTACAAGCACAACTTCTAACCACAAAGATATCCTAACAATGAAATTGTTAAAAATTAACTCAAAGATAACTAGAAATTTCTCACAATGAAATTAAGAAACGAATTAAATAATCCATAAGTCAAAGGAAAAAACACAATGAAGATGAGAAAACACTTTGGATTTGAGAATAATAAAAATGCTACATATCAATATATATGGGATATAGCTAACACTGTACTTTGAGAAAATATATAGCCTTACGACAGAAAAAAAGAAAGGCTGAACACTAAGAAATGAAATATTATCTGAGAAAGAAAGAAAGAATGGCATAATAAATCCAATGAGAGAAGAAGGAAGGAAAATTTTTAAAACATCAGAAATTAATGAAGCAGAATACAACCATAAAGTAGAGGCAATCTACACAACCAAAACTGATGATCACGTGGCAAAATTTTTCAAGGAAGAACTGAATAGATAAATTCAAAATGAAGAGTAGAGTGACTAAACTTTTTTTTTTTAGGGGTATATTAATTTCAACAGGAACTGCCTCAAAATTCAAAATAATAAAACTCTTGATATTCATGCTGCCAGTACCTTTAAAATCATGATGATTTGCCTTCTCCTAACTCAGCCAAATTGTAGAAATAAGACAATGAAGATTGTCCTATGAAATGGAAAATATAAACCAATATCAAATAGGCCAGCTGTTAATACCAGTTCTAAGATATTGAAGAGTTCTCAAGGCTTGGAAAGGTTGAATTTAATTATACTGAAGATGGCAACATACTTCCACAAAGACTTTGGGCAGAAGAGAACTTATTGGACATGGAAACCTTGCAGAAGATGTGTCTTAAAACCAACATTCAGAGCACATACGAAAACTGATCTGGAGAGGAGGATACCCCACCAGCTCAGTGATCCTGCCTGCCTTGGAAAGTATAACATATGAGGGCTGTGACGTCAAATGTTCCCCTTTTTGATCTACTTTCTGATTTCCAATTCTGTTTGTCTTTCAAGAATTTGGTTTCACTTGTACTTTGCCTAGTGCATGGAATCTTGACTTCCAGATTCAAAGAAAGCTATGGCCATCTCCACAAGGAAAAAAAAAAAAAAAAGTTTGATTTTTCATGCAATTCTAGAAGATGATTGTGAAGACCATCCTGATACTTCAAGGCCTAAAGGGAAGAATGTGTTAAGTCAGAACAATATCTTAACCTCCTGACAGTTCTATTTCTCAAGGTAAAATAATAAATTAGCATCCTGGTTTGGCATTTCAGTCTCCTGTGCACCTTTTTCAGGAAAAGGCAGTGTCTTTACATCCTTTGGAAAACTGAGGAAACCGGCATTCTCTACAGCCATTGGCCAGACGGAGGTGACTGCGTTTAGTGTTGTGTGGAGGAATTTCAGTCATTAAGTGACTTTAGAATGTAGGAACGCACCTCACATTAACGGCATCCCAGGCAGGTAATAATCAATGGGCGAGACCACATTGAATGAGTACCTGACCTTCAAAACAGTTTTCATCTTTAAACTTCAGTTTTGTTAGATCTAAAACTAACAAAAACAGATTCATTCATATGAGTCTGGATATTTCCCTTACCCATTAATTTACAAATTTAGACACTAGATTTGAATCCAAACACCTTAGAAATGCAGTGAAACCAAAAATACATGAGCTTATTAGGTAATAATTTGGTGGAGATGAGTGAAAAAAACTAGTGAATGATTAAAGAATATTAAACAAAAGAAAAGTGAATGAACTTCTCAGGTAAGTCATTTTGAACTTAACAAATAATTTTCAAGGATTCCAACAAATGTTAACAGCAAAACTTTAATACCAATGCATAGTAAACAATCTTAAACATAACTGAAATGTACTTTGAAATACCAAGGTAGAGTCGCTCAGTCGTGTCGGACTCTTTGCGACCCCATGGGCTGTAGCCTACCAAGCTCCTCTGTCCATGGGATTTTCCAGGCAATAGTGCTGGAGTGGATTGCCATTTCCTTCTCCAGGGGATCTTCCCGACCCAGGGATCGAACCCGGGTCTCCCACATTGTAGACAGACGCTTAACCGTCTGAGCCACAAGGTAAAAAATAAAAAGATAACAAGTAAATCAAAAGCTTGAAAGAAAACGAAGTATGAGTGACCTAGTCAAAGCTGTGAGTTTTCTTTCTTCTGTTAAAAAAAATATATAACAGGACTGCATTCACCCACCTTTTACCCTACCATCAGATAAATTAAATATTACATAGATTTCTAAAAAGATCAGAAGACATGAAAATGCTTTTCCCTTCACATTTGCTATGGGATCAAGGAAATATGAAGGTCATTCAGTGTATCTCCAACTCTAAAAGTCTAGCCTATATTCAAAACAATCTAAAAATGGGAATTGATTCATCATATTTCCCTTTTAAATTTTACTCATCCACATAGAAGAAACTTAAAACATTTTCATAAAGATTAGTTTGAGACCCAAGACACGTCTCTACCTAGGGACCCTTGAGATGCACACTTTGTGATTTGTCTGGAAGATAATACAAAAAAACTGTAATGTAAGTTCTAAGATGCCTGTGAAAGGATCGAGGTTTCCCCCACAAATTTATTCTTCCAGACATGTTAGGCAGTGGGACTTCAAAGTAGTTGTCCTAAGCAGAAATCTGAGTTTGTGATGAGATTGAGATTTCTCCATATAATCCTCAACATAGTCATAGCTTCCTTACTATTCTTTCTGAAGTATACATCACAATTCTATCTCCTTAAAAATCTATTCCTGATTCTCTACTGCCCATGAACGAGGCTCACTTTAACATCACATTCAAAACCCTTCACTGATGTCAAACTGTCTTCGGTCTTGCCTCTCTCCACCCTTAAAGCCCTGTGCTTATTAATCAGACTGAACTACCTACCATTCTTCAAACATGCCAAGAGTTTTCACATTTTTATGCTTTTCCCTTGTATTTTCTCTGCTTAAAATACCTGGGTACTCCCAGCAAAGCCTTATTCATTCTCTAAGACTGAGATGAAACACATAAGCTCCCAGATACAGCTAATTCCATCCTCCCATTTGGTACCAAAGCACTTTCTTCAATCCTCCACTCTGCCCTTCTGAACGTAGTCTTAAGGTGTCTGCCTCACAAGCTGGAACTAAGCTCCATGAATGTACATACTCTGCTGCCTATATCCTTAAATTCATACCATGTAGCAAAATTTTGGTGCACTCAATAAACTACTAACAAATATAAAATTTCAGCAGCAGCCTCCCAATATTCACCACCATACGCCTATCATGCTAGCACCAATTATAAGTCCATACTGACTCCAAAGTAAACACTCAGCTTCCCTTTGTGTTTCTCATTCATGAGCTCAGGTGACATGTACCTTACTGGTCTTTCTGCAATAGAACTTTTCATTCTAGGGACCCTCGTCTCCAGGGAAGCAATGACTTCATTTGGATGCTGATTTATATGGCTTCAGATAGGCAGGACTTACAGAGGAGTTCTAATGGCACTTTCTGTTCACTCATGCCACGTGCATCCTTCAGCCATGGCTCACAGGCTATAAAAGTGTCTCTGCCTGCACGATGAAACATGGCTTTCCTAAGGTATGCCAGAGATTCGAAAATAAAAGTAAATCTCCTCCTTGGGTGGGATCCACATTATCATGCAATTTGTGAGCTGGCCCACGTGAGCCTGTTTCAGGCACTTTTAGATCAGTGGAGCAGCTATTAAAGTGCAATCAAAGCATTTTTGACTCCATAGAATTAATCATGAAATCTGTTCCTGCCAGCTCACTTATCATATTCGAAATATTAATTTAGAGCAAAATTAAATCGGACACCCACCGACAGCAACATTTTGCCCTTCAGAACTCCCCTTCATATTGATTTATTAATGGCTGCCAGAACAGTGTACCAGAACAATTCATTACTTCTTTCTGGATGTTTCTGAAAGCTTACAAATAGTCCTTGGGAATGAGAGGTGTTATCTGACAGACTTTTGACAGGGGTATTTTTCAATTTGCATAACATTGGGGGATTTATTGGGATTTCAGGAAGAGGGCATTTTAGTATCAGTGGCAGTGGGTGATTTGCTTCAAGAAGTTTTAAAGCCAGGTGGTCATCTGACTGTGGTGCAAGTCTGAGATAATATAAAACTGAGCGCATCACTGAATCCACTCTCCACTGTGATGAGGTGCTGTAAAATGCAGAAAGGAAGCATAGGGTGTCCTTTTATGAACTATGTAAATATTCTTTTTACTTTTGCTATTAAGATCTCAAATACCTACATCAGCCCTTGAATACCATGAAAGTTCAAATGATTAGCTGTGACAGTGCTTATTCCAGGCAATAAAAGCAAATAGTCCTTTAATCCTGAGACAAAAGGCCTCTCTCCCCAGACTTCGGAGAGGAATCACACTAGCAAAGCCACGAAACAGTGCTGACAAGCCCAACTTCACCGTCTCCTTTGTGGAAACAGCAGGACACACAGGCACGAGGAAGAGATCATCTTGGCTAAGTCACAGACTTTGGGCTCATTCATTCAGTCATCTGATGCATTTTCAATTGAGTTCCTACCATCGGGCGATTTTCTAAACACATGGCCGACCATGTTGAATGAGACAGACAAGGTAGCTTATGTCTTAACTGAGGCAAGGGGAATAGAAAATGAGAACAAAGCAAATAGACAATTACAGGTGCTGTGGAGAAAACAGTATGGGGAAGAGGAATGGAAGGTCATCATGGGGTGGAGAGAGCCTGCGTATTTGTTGGGTAGTCACAGAAGTTCTCTATAAACAGCTGGAAGAAGAATACTGAGGCAGAAAAAAAGTCAGTATAAGTGTTTTCCTGGAAAAATAGGAATGAGTTTGTGTGTACAAGAGACAGGAAAAAAAAAAAGCTAGAGTGACATGAATGTTGTATAAAGCAGGGTTCTCCAATCCCTAGACCACAGACCATTACTGATCTATGGCCTTTAGGAACTGGGCCACACAGCAGGAGGTGAGCAGTGGGCAAGAAAGTAAAGCTTCATCAGTATTTACGGCCACTCCCCATCACTCACCTTACTGCCTAAGTTCCTCTTTCTGTCAGATCAGAGGCAGACTTAGATTCTCATAGGAGTGCAAAACTTACTGTGAATTGCAGATGCGAGGTGCTGTGCTACTTAAAAGAATAATCCAAAATCACCCCCTGCTCCCATGTGTGGAAAAATTTATTTCCATGAAACCAGTCCCTGGTACCAAAAAGACGGGACCACCAAAGTAGAGGGTGTGGAAGGGAGACAGCTTGCAGATGAAGTCCGCAGGGCAGTGGCCAGATCCCTTGGTTCTTGTGTACATCTAATGCTCAGCAGTGGCCACAGGACTGGAAAAGGTCAGTTTTCACTCCCATCCCAAAGAAAGGCAATGCCAAAGAAAGTTCAAAGTACCGCACAATTGCATTCATCTCACATGCTAGTAAAGTAATGCTCAAAATCCTTCAAGCCAGGCTTCAGCAATACATGAACATGAACTTCCTGATGTTCAAGCTGGTTTTAGAAAAGGCAGAGGAATCAGAGATCAAAACGCCAACATCCGCTGGATCATGGAAAAAGCAAGAGAGTTCCAGAAAAACATCTATTTCTGCTTTCTTGACTATGCCAAAGCCTTTGACTGTGTGGATCACAATAAACTGTGGAAAATTCTTCAAGAGATGGGAATACCAGACCACCTGACCTGCCTCTTGAGAAATTTGTATGCAAGTCAGGAAGCAACAGTTAGAATTGGACATGGAACAACAGACTGGTTCCAAATAGGAAAAGGAGTATGTCAAGGCTGTATATTGTCACCCTGCTTATTTAACTTCTATGCAGAGTACATCATGAGAAACGCTGGACTGGAAGAAACACAAGCTTGAATCAAGATTTCAGGGAGAAATATCAATAACCTGATATGCAGATGACACCACCCTTACGGAATAAAGTGAAGAGGAGCTAAAAAGCCTCCTGATGAAAGTGAAAGAGGAGAATGAAAAAGCTGGCTTAAAGCTCAACATTCAGAAAATGAAGATCATGGCATCCAGTCCCATCACTTTATGGGAAATAGATGGGGAAACAGTGAAAACAGTGTCAGACTTTATTTTTGGGGGCTCCCAAATCACTGCAGATGGTGACTGCAGCCATGAAATTAAAAGATGCTTACTCCTTGGAAGAAAAGTTATGACAAGCCTAGATAGCATATTCAAAAGCAGAAACATTATTTTGCCGACTAAGGTCCGTCTAGTCAAGGCTATGGTTTTTCCAGTAGTCATGTATGGATGTGAGAGTTGGACTGTGAAGAAGGCTGAGCGCCGAAGAATTGATGCTTTTGAACTGTGGTGTTGGAGAAGACTCTTGAGAGACCCTTGGACTGCAAGGAGATCCAACCAGTCCATTCTGAATGAGATCAATCCTGGGATTTCTTTGGAAGGAATGATGCTAAAGCTGAAACTTCAGTACTTTGGCCACCTCATGCGAAGAGTTGACTCATTGGAAAAGACTCTGATGCTGGGAGGGATTGGGGGCAGGAGGAGAAGGGGACAACAGAGGATGAGATGACTGGATGGCATCACTGACTCGATGGACGTGAATCTGAGTGAACTCTGGGAAATGGTGATGGACAGGGAGGCCTGGCATGCCACAATTCATGGGGTCGCAAAGAGTCGGACAGGACTGAGTGACTGAACTGAACTGAATATGGTTTATGTTTAAAACATCACCTTGGCCACACTGTGGGGTGGTGTCTGAAGCCTCTGCTCTCATGCAATGCCCACACCCCACAATGAGGTGACTACTAAGGTAACCTCCACCACCATCCCCATTTCAGAGAAGGCAGGCAGATTAGCCAAAGGCACAACTGGTTAGTGTAAGAGGTGACCTTCCAGATACACTCAGTGTCCTTAACCACTGTGCTCTGCCATTCAAATAGAGTACTGCTGCTGCTGCTGTTAAGTCGCTTCAGTCATGTCCGACTCTGTGCGACCCCATAGACGGCAGCCCACCAGGCTTCCCCGCCCCTGGGATTCTCCAGGCAAGAACACTGGAGTGGGTTGCCATTTCCTTCTCCAATGTATGAAAGTGAAAAGTCAAAGTGAAGTCGCTCAGTCGTGTCAGACTCTTAGCGACCTCATGGACTGCAGCCTACCAGGCTCCTCCGTCCATGGGATTTTCCAGGCAAGAGTACTGGAGTGGGGTGCCATTGCCTTCTCCGCAAATAGAGTACAAACATGTGCAATTGTTTAATGTTTCTTCCAGATTTAAAGCAGTTAGTTCCCACTGTTGTAGGTGAACAGATTCTGTTCAAATGGAATCTGTTATCCCACCCTCACCTGGGCCCACAGTCCAGCAGACAAAGCCAGATGTTAGAGTGGATTGTCCCATTCACTGCCTTGGGATGTGTTCTGTCTCTCAGCTGTCCCCAGTGGATTATCTGTTCTCCATCTCCTTGGCCTGTGATCACAAGGGCTGTTCTGAGTATAGCTGTGATACACAAGGGACAAGGTCTCCCCTCGGTCTCTGGGAATGCTGTTTGCATCTTCCTGAGTTCAGCCCAAAAGCTCCTCATCATTGCGTATCCATATGGAGTATTCCCATTTTGGACAAACAAAAAGTAAACAGTTTGGCACTTACAGGCTACTCTTAAAGCAGTTTCTCTAAGGCAATACAAATTTTATTATTTTACTTTCCCTCTGCATTTATCAGGACTTAACCATAGAAGAAAAATTGGATCACTGAAAGGTTATACAAAACATTAATAACAAGAATTGCTCCAAATTCACTTTTTAAAACAGCATTTATTAGGTAATGGTTGATATTTTATAAATAGGCACTATATGGGGAAATTTAGCCCTCATTTGAATAGAGTCATTTGACAGATATCACATTTATTATCTAAATGTCTATCTATTTCTCTGTATATCTGTATCTATCTGCCTATCTGTTATTCACTGTCAAATCATTCATCTATAAAGATAAAATAACAATAGAAAAATGGCAATGGAATACATCCTAATAAAACTGCAACTACTAAACTAAATAAAACTAAACATCTAAGTGATGTGCCGGAAACAATCAGCTTTTATGGTTCGGTGCTATGAGTCTATGTCGGCCAGAACTACATACAGTAAAAAAGCAACGATGCAAATGGCAAATCAATAGCACAGAAACTGTTGTTTTACTTTTACATGTCAGTGAGAGTAACATAAATTAGAAAAAATGAGAATTAAACTTACATACTTAGGTATTCTCCATCTCCTATACCAACTGGACTAATACCAACAGACAAGAGGATAAAATGATGAAAGAAAATGAGAAGGAAATCAGAAATTTCAGCTAAGAAACTACCTAAGCTATGGAAAGAGTACAGACCTGGGAATTAGAAGACTTTGTTCTAGTCTGGCTCATCACCTGAGACATTTTTCTGCACTGTACCTTTTTCAAATGAGGGGAACAGAATTGCTTCTTACCTACTGCTCTTACTTGATATCAGTAGGTGGTGAATCCTTACTCAAGTTCCTCACCTCATCTCCCAGATTGGTGATGGCCATATAGTAGTCATGACAAGAGGTGCCCAGAAAAACTCAATAAAGAAGCCATATTTTACTGTGATTTTTTTTAACAAATCAAAGTTAATATAAAATCCATGGTGACAAAAATATCCACACATCAAAAATCTAAAATAAAGACAGAATTTTTAAAAACTGTGTCTCAGCATTCCAGCATGGAACTGTTATTTTTTGCATTAATTTTGATTTTTAAATAGTATATTTAAATAGCATTTATCCTAATTACTGAATTTTGGGGGGTGCCTATTAAATGTTGTGTAGGTCTTTCCCAATGGATCATCAGTGAAGAATCCACCTGTAATACAGAAGGTGCTGGAGGCACGAGTTTGATCCCTGTTTCAGGAAGGTCCCCTGGAGCAGGAATGGCAACCCACTCCAATATTCTTGCCTGAAAATTCCCATGGACAAAGGAGCCTGGCGGGCTACTGTCCATACGGTTGCAAAGAGTTGGACATGTCTGAGTGACTGAGCACAACATTGTGTACTCGTCAAGTACTTCATTCACCTCACCCTACCCCCTCCCCAGTTTAACCACCAATTCCCTAGGAACTCCGAACAAACCAGATAAAAAGAACAGCAGAGAGAAGTCACCGGATCAAGTGTATTTAATAAAACAGCAAGCGCTGTAGAAATCTCACTGTCCATGGCGACTGTCAAGCTTATGCCTATACCTGCTCTGTGTCTCCTCTGAAGAACCCCAGATGTAAAGCTCTGGGATGTCCACCAGGTGCTACAAGAAACTCACAAAATATTTCAGAACATTTGAAATCTTCCCTGACAATGTCTAGGATGGAGAAAGTGAAAGTGAAAACGAAAGTCGCTCACTTGTGTCTGACTGTTTGCGACCCCTATACAGTCCATGAAAGTCTCAAGGCCACAGTACTGGAGTGGGTAGCCTTTCCCTCCTCTAGGGGATCTTCCCAACCCAGGGATTGAACCCAAGTCTCTCACATTGCAGGCAGATTCTTTGCCAGTTGAGCCACAAGGGAAGCCCCTAGGATGGAGAAGTCCACCCATAAAGTATAAGATTTCCTCTTCTCTCTGCTCTGTTCCCCTCCCTCCTGTACACCTGCTTATGAAAACTTAGGGCTCACATATCGAGGTGTGCAGAACAAGCTTATCCTCCAAGACAAGGGTTTATCAAAAATTTTCCCAAAGGGAAAAAAGTTTTTCCCCAAGAGGAAATCTCTTAACTAATTTGACCATTCACCATCCTGCTCTCATACACATACATATGCACATATATATATATACATAATGTGATGAAAGTATCAGTTCAGTTCAGTCGCTCAGTCATGTCCAACTCTTTGCAACCCCACGGACTGCAGCATGCCAGGCTTCCCTGTCCATCACCAACTCCCGGAGCTTACAAATTCATGTCCATTGAGTCGGTCATGCCATCCAACCATCTCGTCCTCTGTCGTCCCCTTTTCCTCCTGCCTTGAATCTTCCCCAGGATCAAGGTCTTTTCTAATGAGTCAGTTCTTTGCATCAGGTGGCCAAAGTATTGGAGTTTCAGCTTCAACATCAGTCCTTCCAATAAATATTCAGGGCTGATTTCCTTTAGGATGGGCTGGTTGGATCTCCTTGCAGTCCAAGGGACTCTCAAGAGTCTTCTCCACCACCACAGTTCAAAAGCATCCATTCTTCAGCATTCAGCTTTCTTTACAATCCAACTCTCAGATCCATACATGACTACTGGAAAAACCATAGCTTTGACTAGATGGAACTTTGTTGGCAAAGTAATATCTCTGCTTTTTAATATGCTGTCTAGGTTGGTCGTAACTTTTCTTCCAAAGAGCAAGCATCTTTTAATTTCATGGCTGCAGTCACCATCTGTGGTGATTTTGGAGCCCTCCCCCCGCCCCTGCCCCCAAAAAAGATGAAAGATGCATGAAAAAAAGATGAAAGTATAAGATATATTATGTGGGTCACAAAAATTTCCTTTAGGAGCCCTGGTCCAACTTGAAATTGATCGTTTCTCTCTTCTCATTCACTTCCTAATGCCAGTAAAGGAAAAAAAAAATTCTATCTAAGGAAACAGAAATAGCTTTCTCTCTTTTATGTTACTTTCTTATTTTTAATGTCTTGGGATCCTTCATCTTTCCTTGTAGCAAATATTTATGGGTTTTTCTCTTGATCTCTGTGGAAAGAGAAATACACAAGAGATTCCTGAGGTCCACATGTGGTCCATAAGAGGACAGCATGGCCCTGATGTGGGTCTCAGAACATCCACAGAATCCCTCAGAACACTTAGGTATTAGCGGCAAAACCAGAATGCTCCTTTCCTATACAGCATCTTATTTCCCTGAAACACACCTTGGCTTTGGGCTGCCCTGAGATATACACTGTTTCCTTGCACTGAATGGTGTTTTGGAGCATCATGCCTTTGAACTTGCTGGTTTCTCTGGCTGGAACACCCTTCTCTTCTGTATCAATTTTAAAAAGTCTCCTGTCGAAGAAGCTGTATTAGTCTCCTGTCTTCTGCAGCAACACACTACTTAAGACAACATCATTTTTTGGCCTCACAATGTTGGAAGTGAGAAGTTCAAAACAGACCTGCTGGCTCTTGAAGAACATCTGTTTAATTGCCTTTTCCAGATTCTTGACGCCACCTACATTCCTTGTCCCCTGGGCCCTCTTCCATCCTAAAAGCCATCAGGGTAGCGTCTTCTCATCTCTCTCTCTCCCATCAGCATATTCTCTTTTCTTCTCTGACTTCATGCCTCTCTTCAAAAAGGTTCTTTGTGATTACATAAGGCTATCCTGGTATAGTGAAGAAAGCTGAGCACCGAAGAATTGATGCCTTTGAACTGTGGTGTTGGAGAAGACTCTTGAGAGTCCCTTGGACTGCAAGGAGATCCAACCAGTCCATTCTGAAGGAGATCAACCCTGGGTGTTCATTGGAAGGACTGATGCTAAAGCTGAAACTTGAATACTTTGGCCACCTCATGCGAAGAGTTGACTCATTGGAAAAGACCCTGATGCTGGGAGGGATTGGGGGCAGAAGAAGGGGACGACAGAGGATGAGATGGCTGGATGACATCACTGACTCGATGGACATGAGTTTGAGTGAACTCCAGGAGTTGGTGATGGACAGGGAGGCCTGGCGTGCTGTGATTCATGCGGTTGCAAAGAGTCAGACACAACTGAGCAACTGAACTGAACTGATCCTGTTATAACCCTTCCTGTCTCAAAATCTGGAAACTAATGGCACATGCAGAGCTCCTTCTCACCACATACAGTAATGTATTAATGAGTTCTAGGGATTAGGACATGAGCGTCATTGGAGTGGAAAGCATCATTCTGTCCCTCACAGAAGCCTGTGCTGACTGTGTGTCCCAGAGTAAAGCTCTGCCATCCTTCGGCTACAATAGCACCTTAGCTGTGGGCTCCTCTCACAGTCAGGTACAGGCAGTTACCCAAGATTCTTATCTGTAATGCATGTTAGAACAACTCAGTAAATGTAAGAGGCATGGGAGGAAACTGTATTTGCTAGAAAACCTCCCAGGAAGGAAATCTGTTCGCTTAGAAGGAACACTTCAATCAGCTACTGAGAAGAGAAAACGACGGCACTCCCAAGGACCATCAGCCACCACACTGTTCTAAAGGGGACTCCTGTCTGCTGAGTGGGCTGGCTAATGCCCAGGGAGGTAGTAGCTGAGGCTTGTTAGGCACTATTGTGTATGGCCATCCCTCTTTGCCCCTTCCAACCGCCAACTCAACCACCTTTCTAAGTAAACAATGAACAAACACTGAAGCACTGTATATTAGAAAAGAAACCAAACTACTAGTGGGCCAACATATCCTACTTGGGAATCCATCCTTAGGGTTGGCCAAACAGTCCATTTGGGTTTTTCTGTAATATCTTATGGAATATGTGTGTGTGTGAGCTTTTTAATAAATTTTTTCACCTGCAAAATGGGGATAAAGGCTTTTCCTCATATGTTGCTGGGAAGACTAAATATGTAAAATATTTAGAACAGTGCCATACATATAACGAATGCTTAGTAAACCTTAACTATTCTTACTGGGCATTACTCTGCCTATATGAGGGCCATCTGGTTTGGTAGCCTGTATACTGTTCAAACCTCAGTGTTAATAATTTCTACAGTAGCTTCAACTCCACTGAGCTAGTGAAGCAATACACTACACATGGAATATACATACAATACATACATAGAATACACATACATACACATACAATAGCTAATAACCACATCGGATTATTTACATTCATGTTCAAATTAAATGCAATTATACAAAAATGTAGAATCCAGGTCCTCAGTCACACAAGCCATAGGTCAAGTGCTCATTAGCCACATAAACACTGATCATTTTCAACATGCCAGAAAACACAAATGCAGAGCCCATTCAGTAAATACCGCATGTCGAGGAATACAGTAAGATCTTCAGAGAAGGCAGAAAGTGTTTAATGCACTCAGAGACTCACACATGTGTCAATAGTCCCAATTTTTTTCATGGTAAATCTTAAGACCCATAATAGATCTCAAGTTAAAAAACACAGGATTTTAAACTCTAAAATGAGGATATTCTTTGAGCTTTGAGGTTTCTAATATTATGAAGACATCTTTTTCTGGCCTCTGCCCTTTAGCACCAATCAGCCAAAAACCATTAACCACCCCATGGTAACGACACCATTTCCTCATAATCTTTAAAACCCTGGCTGGATTAGGTGAGGCAAGAAAAGACGGCACATATAGTTCCGGTCATGTTCACATTACCAGAGATTAACGATGTGCCAGAATAGTCTGACTCACAACACACCACCTAACATTACTCTTACAATCAAAAACAAATATTTTCCATCTAGCCCCAACGGTAGTACAGAATTATTTCTATCACAGGCACTCATCTAGAGTTCAGTATCAAGAATGAGAAGTTTCGTCAACATTCCAATATTCTGTATGCACAACAAACATGGTTAATCAATCAGTAACCATCTCCCCATGGGCTTGGCTAGGGCACCAGAATCCTTCTCCCATGCCAAGCTCCACGTAGCATGAACCAAACAGCTGATACTGCTATCTGAGTTTAAACCTACGTGTTATTCCTGGGTCAGAGGGTATTTGGTGGACAGAAAGAATCAAAGATAGAGAAAATCCAATTATCCCATTTAAACAATGCCACTTTCTTTAAGGCATAATCATGCTTCCTTTCCCTTTTTTAGTATAAGAGAAATGCTCTCTAACCAAGAACTCAGTGGAGCAACAGTGCCACCCAGCGGCTGGTGGGCTTTGCATTTAACTGATAGCAATTTGAACAGAAAAACTCTTTCACTGATAAAAATGGGAACTGGAGTTGGCTATTAGCCACTTAAGCTCTATTTACCGTTTTCTAAATGATAGATGCACAGAAGGTAGGAGGCATTGTGAGAAATGGAATTGCCTTAAAACAAAATCCTCAATCCTCCGCACGTTTCCTCTATCAAATCAAACACCTCAGCAAAAAGAAAAGCTCCGCATGAATTTACAAGTGAACAAGACGAATTTTCACCTCTCATTTGCAAGTGGGTGAAATGGTCATCAGTTCCCCAATACTTCCACATCCTCTCCCCAAGGTGAGCATGGTTCTTTTGTCCCTATTTTCTGAAAAATCAGTGTGCTAAATTCACCCTACTAGAAACATTAGAGTAGGTATATATATTGCAGCATTTTATATGCAAAAAAAGTATAAAGGCTATGACAATTGTTATAAATAGAACTATTATTTAGTTTAAAAGAAAGCAGAATTTCCATTTCCCAAATCGGAGACCACTCAAGCTTTGAGATTCAAGTAAGCAAAATAAATCTGAGCTTTTTGCAGTGTGAAATCGAAGCTCTAACTCTATTAATAGAAGAGGTGAGTAATAGATTTCCCTGGTTGGATGGTGGTGGGTTTTTATTACCTAATTTTCTTGATCTGCATAGCTCACCAAACATTTCCAAAGTGAGGTGACAGGAAGTCCCCAGGCACTGAGGTTGCATATTGTAAATGATGGGTTTTTCTCCTTTGGAGGGACTTATTTGAAGATTCAGAGATATACCCACAGGACTTAAGCCCAAAGAAGGGGGAAAGCCCGCTTTTTCTTTTAACTTGCAATCAATCAGACTGCTCATAAAATCTTTTTTTTTTTTTTTTACCTACATTGATGCTTCTAAAAATATATCCCAATAGTTAAAAAGAATAAATTGGTGCTAGGTGCTAGTTGGTGCTTTTTTTTTTCAATGCATAAAGAGGTAACACAGAAATATATACTACTGTTTACTGGTGATTGCCATGATTAATCACTTTTGAAGAAAAATAAAATTTCCAATCTGGCATCCATCTGTGGTCAAAAGACTTTTTGTCCAGAACTTCTTTATTCCACTTTTCTCCTCTTATTTCATTTAGTTTTATTTCAGTGATTTAAATTATGTTTCGCTGATAAATATGATTAACCAGAAAAAAGACTCTAGCTTTGAAAATGAGATATATAGGCTAAACAGAAGCAAACAGTAAATATTTTATGCTAAGAGCAAAAATATGCCCCTAAGTGAATGTGAGAAGAATATTCAATTAGGTTCATTTCTTCATTGAGTCAGTAGGTAGGAAGTTCAATTAAAGAAAGTTCCATGGATAACTTTGGTGTTTTGTTTTGTTTTTTTAATAATTTTCATTTGTTCTTAAAGTGTTGAAATAATATGAAACTAGTTACCATGAACTGTCAGTGTATGAGATCTTAGATCAGTTAACCTATACTTTAATCTAGTTCAGCCACACAAATTCTCTATGTGAATTTGAGTAAACGACTTAAAGCCTCAGTTTCCAAATCTGTAAAATGGAAACACCAACAGTACAAACCCATGATACTGCTCTGAGGATTAAGAAGTGTTGTCTATGGTAAGAGGATGGAATATTCAGAAACCCAAATCCTCTGGTGTAAATGGAGTGGCAAGAAATGTGAATAGACAGGAAGACTGAAGTCAGAAAGTGACATATCTTAGAAAGTCGTCTCAGAAGAAAGTCAGAGTCAGAGAAGGATGATGACGAAGACTATGAGCCCCTGGCTCAAACCATCTACACTTTGTACACTTTTACCACTTCCCAGCATCACAGTCACACAGCTCCCATCCTTGGTGTTCTCATCAGTAACATGGGAATAGTAATAGTGCCGCCCCAGAAACTATACAGGCTACACGGAGGTAAGATATAAACAGCTCTTACATACTGCATACATCAAAATAAGCATTAAATAAATAGGCACCTGAAACAGAACTCATCCTCACTGTAGTTGAGGTGATCGCATATATGGTTGTGCCTCTGCTTATTTTCACTGAGGGAGGCAGAGTTTAATAACTGTCAGGTCATGCAAAGTTAAATAAGCTTTGTGGAAGGCAGAACAAATGCAGAACCATCACTTGCAGAATCTTACTGAAATTCACAATGCTCCTTTTTACCTACTTATTCTTTGCTATAAATGTTACGTTCACACCCTTATCATGTAGGTAGTATCAGGAGACAATCTCTGCTTTTAAGGAGGAGGAATTCTAGTTCAGGAGACAGAGCATTCATGTAGTAAATGTCAAGTGAGGGGAACCCATAACAAATTCTCAGATGGGTGCTTCTGCACAGCAGGAAAGGCTCAGCCAGACTACCTGGGTTTGATTATCTGCAGTGTCTGATGGTGCCGCTTAGGAGCTGTGTGACCTTGGGCAAGTGACTTTGCTCTACAAATGCCTTACTGTTTACATCTACAAAATAAGGCAATAATAATACTTAACCTAATTAGGTTGTTGTGCAGAATAAAAGAGTTAAAATACATAAGGAACCTGTAATATATTTTGTGCCTAGTAACTACTTACTGATACTCCTACTACTAGTAATAAAAGCTCACTAAAATCAAGGCACAGTTGGAGCCAGAAGTGTTTCAGAACTTTTCAGATGTTAGTAGGATAGCACAGTATTAACACCATATATTTACACAATCATTCCATAGGATAGCCCCTATATTCAAAATGCAAATGTCTCTGCACTATGAATTTTCATAACTGTTAGCTAAATAAAGACCTATAAAGAGACTCATGTCCAGCAATGTCAGAGTTTGCTAATAAATGAGTTCAGATCAGGCAAGATTTTATTACCAAATGAGTTTTTAAAGGCTTTCAGCTTCAAGAGTTGTTTTTGAATTTTGGCTTTGTGCATCTGTACAGCTATGAACATTAGAGAGAGATTGGGAAGGCTTCAGAGAAGGGCATTTTTTTTCCTGGTGGGCAAAGAAGAGTAAAGGAATGACAAGCAAAGGGACTTTGTGATAGCATCTCTGGTCAAAGTGAGCAGAATACACCCATAAGACAGAAGGGCAGATGGAGAGGCAAAGCTGGGGTCAAATCACCTGACCCCCACAACTGTCAGAGGTCAGCCAAGTACTGATAACAACAATAGTGTTAATTCTCTTGAAATAGTGACAGGTCTTTATACTTAATGCATGTATCAAAGACTGCAAACCAACAGGTCTAAACGTCCGATGGCGAGTCTTGCAGGTGGATACGTCGCGAAGGGTACATACCTGTCACTTGCCGCAGATGGCCCATCACACTCCACTGTTGCCCTCTAGCTGGATTCTCCCACTGCTCTCTCTCTGATCTCTCCTGGTATTGGGATTTTCGAACCCTAGGTGGCAAATAAAAGAAAATGACTGTGTGAAATGAGTCAGGAGATTTCAAATCATTAATCGCGTGATTGAATTCAAATTATGGTCTCTATATACACTGGCAGAGAGGTTCATCCTAAATGCCATCTCTCTTGATTGGCAGTAACTTCCCAAAATACTGCATTATGAAGACCTTTTTGGCTGCTGCCAGGCTCACTGCTGTAGAGGAGAAGGAGAACATTCATCTGTCCTCTGCTTTACACCACTTATTCTCAAAATATAGTCCAGTGAGTAAAAGTAACATATTATATGGTCTTTTCCTGTTCTGTCCAGTGTGGCAGTCCTAGCCACATATGGCCAATGAACACTGGAAATATGACTAGTCCAAGTTGAAATATGCTGTAAGTGTAAAATACATACCAGATTTCAAAGACTTTTGTACAAAAAATAAAGTACCCTATTAATAATGTTTAATATGGATTATAGTATAACAATAATATTTTATATATTTAATAAAGTACATTATAAATTGATTTTACCAGTTTCAGTTTTTTTTTAACTTTTTTAACATAGTTGCTCAAAAACTGAAACTCACATATATGTCTCATGATATTTCTACTGGACTTCACTTGTCTAGACTATATATGCTAATGTTATAGTAATACTGAAAGTGATTTCTGACCCTCTTTGTTTTATTTTTGCAATTTTAAGGACCTAGAAACCCCATAAAATTATTATTTCAGCTAAAAAAAATATTGTCTGCCCCCGACCAAGGATGGATCCCTGCATAGAAAGAGTGAGTCTTAACCAATGGACCACCAAGGAAGTCCTTTCTTGTGAACTCTTTACAGGAAAAAGATGAAAATTTCCAGTAGGGACTCTCTTGAACTTTATTCCCCAATGAACTTGCCGAAGTTCCTACACACCACACCAAAACCAACTGAGAATCACTCTTCTAGAACAGCCCAAGGGCCAAGTCCTCCAGCCTCACACAACACACGTTTGCACATTTTCTATGGCTCAGTCGGCATTAGGACAGCAGGGTTCACGCAATGTGATCGACAGCGTCCTCAGTCCAAAATGCAAACTGCCCACTGTTTGTTGTTGTTGTTGTTGTTGTTACAGGAAAAGTTTGCTGACAATGGCATCCCACTCCAGTACTCTTGCCTGGAAAATCCCATGGACAGAGGAGCCTGGTAGGCTACAGTCCATGGGGTGGCTGAGTCAGACACGACTGAGCGACTTCACTTTCTCTTTTTACCTTCATGCATTGGAGAAGGAAATGGCAACCCACTTCAGTGTTCTTGCCAGGAGAATCCCAGGGATGGGGGAGCCTGGTGGGCTGCCGTATATGGGGTAGCACAGAGTCAGACACAACTGAAGCGACTTAGCAGCAGCAGCTCTAGAATAACAATTACAAATGGGCTTTCCTAAATTAATTCTCATAACAGACATTTAAATCAGTTTATACAAGTGAAAGTGAAGTCATTCAGTTGTGTCTGACTCTCTGCGACCGCATGGACTGTAGCCTACCAGGCCTCTCCATCCGTGGGATTTTCCAGGCAAGAGTACTGGAGTGGGTTGCCATCGCCTTTCCCAGCGGATCTTCCCAACCCAGGGATCAAACCCAGGTCTCCTGCATTGCAGGCAGACTCTTTACCCACTTTATAGATGTTAACAAAAATTGCTTAGGAAGAAGTCTGAATCATTGTTACAAACCACAAATAGCATCAGGAATAAAACATTATTTTTAAGCGTCTAAGATTCTTCAGATTCTTTTATTTTTTAGAAACAGTACTTTGTAAAATGAGATCCTGGGAGCAATGTTAGTAGACTGTAAGTTATTTGAGACTGAAATAAGCAAGCAATAAAGGGAATGACTTCTACAATTGCAGTGCTCTGCTAAAGATTCCATAGAATTTCATGTTTTACCGACATGTTTCCTACAAAGAATGGACATCCGAATTACTGAGAACTTCCTCACAACAATCAGAAGTATCCTAAACTTTTGGCTTCTTAGCTAACAGATATTTTTCTTAGTTTCTACGAGAAATTGAAGATATTATATTATCTTTGTCATCACGTGCCATTTTTTTCTCATAAGTTGAATCTAAATCTCCTGATTTCTAGAACCGATTAGAGAAAGCCTCTGGTTTATGCTTCATTGTACAAAAAGTACAGAACGCCTACATTAAAACTGGCATTATGCTTAGGAAAATACCCTCTGGAGGCCGATAAAGCATTATTTCACCCTTCTAAGACCCAGTTTTCATATTAAAGGTTGCAGATGTTCATTTCCCAATTTTATTAGCTTTCTTCACAATTGGTTAAAAATGGAAAGAAAAGAAATTACAATTCTAATTGTGACTCTACTTAACTAGTTCAAACTGATTTAAGTATGAACATCTGAGAAGGCTGAAAACTCAGCAGCCATTTAAAAGTCTATTTGAGCAGTAGATCACAATTCCTTAGAGAAATGGAAAGGTGCTTTATAGTCTAATGCTTCCTTTTGAACTGTATATCACTTTTTCTATTTAGAATTCATTTGAATGCAGAAATCGAGTTAGGTTCCCTTTGCTGGAGACACTCCAAATATTTTGACAGTTATTTGAATACCATATTGACAA
>SJYQ01002562.1:477204-501759 GCA_006410935.1 Redunca redunca | reverse complement strand
CTGACACCAAAGCCAGACAAAGACCCTTCATAAAAAGATACCTCCAGGTCAATATCCCCAGTGAATGTGATGGGCAAAGGATCTCAAAATACTAGAAAATTGAATTAACATGTTTAAAAAATCATATACCATGATCAAATGGGATTTATCCCTGAAATGCAGAGTGGCTTAGCATTCATAAATCCATTAATGTGACATACCACATGAACAAAATGAAGGTCAAAAATCACATGATAATTTCAATAGATGCAGAAAAAGCACTTGACAGACTCAACATGTTTCCATCATAAAAATTCTCTACTAAGCAAGGTATAGAAAGAGTTATTTCATCATAATAAAGGCCATATATGACAAGCCCAAATATTCAAAAAAGACACACAAATGGTTACAGGTACATGAAAAGGTGCTCAACATCACTAATTCTCAGGGAAAGGTCAGTCAAAGCCACAATGAGATATCACTTCACACATGTTATAAAGACTATTACAAAGATGGCAAATGATAACATGCTGGTGAGAACATGGAGAAAAAGGCATGCTTGTGCACTACTGATCGGAATGCAAAATGGTGCGGCTGCCATGGAAAACTGTATGGAGGCTCCTCAAAAGTCCCAAAATAGATTTCCTCTTGTTCAGCTGCTAAGTCGTGTCTGACTCTCTGCAACCCCATGGACTGCAGCACGCCAGGCTTCCCTGTCCTTCCATATGACCCAGCAATTCCACTTCTGACTAACATTTAAAATAGTTGAAATCAGGATCTTGAAGAGATACTAATAACCTAACGTTCATTACAGCACTATGCACAATAGCCAAGATGTGCAAACAACCTAAATGTCCACCGAAGGATGAATGGATAAAGAAAATGTGGTATAGTACACAAAGGAATATTATTTAACCTTAAAAACATAGGACATCCTGCAACAACATGGACAAACTTTGAAGACATGCTAAGTGAAATAGCTGATCACAGAAGGACAACTACTACATGAATTCACACATATGAATTGTCTAAAATAGTCAAACTCAGTTGCAAAGAGTAGGAGGCAGAGGCTCAGGGAGGGAATGGGGAAATGCTAATAACTGGCATAAAGTCTCAGTTGTGAAAAATAAGTAAGTTCTGGAGATTTTCTGTACAACACTGTGCCTCCAGTTAATAATGCTATATTGTGCACTTAAAATTTGTTAAGAGGGTAGATCTCACCTTAAGTGTTCTTACCATAATTAGAAACACACACATCATATAAGGTAGGCATTGATACCATCATTTCCTTATCAGGAACCTAAGGCCTAGAGAGATGAAATACTTTGCCTAAGATATCATAGCCATTAAGTGGCAGCATGAACTGTGTGCATTTCCCTACTTGGCTAAAGAGGAAATTGTAATATCAGAAGACTTTTTTTTCTGTTTGTCTATTAATTTGTTTTGTTTTTTAACATGAGCAAGATAAAGACATTTTGGACAGACAATGCCTTCTGTTACCTGACATAAAAGTGTAAACCTCTGTTCACACTAAGGATAGTGGGGAAAGCAGTGACTATGGAAAGAAAGAAATTTAAAAGCATGTCCAATCTTTGCACGCATTGTGTGGAATTTCTAGCCAGCTTCGAAATGAAAGCCCTGAGACCAGATTTCATTTTTAAGTTTCTCTCTCTCTGACTCTGCTAATAAGTTTAGTCTGTATTGTACCTAGTTTGGTATCATGCTTGATTAATATTTTCTTCTAATTAATAATAAAGTAGATACATCAGAGATTGAAGCTCTCTATCCCACCGTCTTTCCTCCTCAGCCCGACTGAAACCATACTCATTATCTTTCTGCAATTAGCTCTTCATTCCTCAGGGTCATTCCATTATCCCAAGGGATAAGCCTTCTAGGAGGAGGAATTCCTTGAGATGATTAGGTCACATTGCATTCACCAACTAAACAATAGTCAGCTATTGATTTCTACGGAGAAATGTAAATGATTAGCAGATCCTTTACACAGAGAGCTGCTGTTCTACAAGGTTACCATTTTATAGTTCTATTTCTAGAGAATTACTTGGCATTTTCTTAAGGTCAGATGGGACACCATAGTGCTAACTATTCAAGAGGATAAAACTATATATTATCACCATTTGAGAGTACTTACAGGATTATTGCTAAAGCTCACAATATAGATGAAAATATTAAACATTTTCCATATATGAATAATGCAATGTTACAAAGAAAAGTACACCATAATCTCTTCACTATTTCCAATTCTTTAAGGCCTCACTGGGCTTCCCTGGTAGCTCAGTGGTAAAGGACCCATCTGCCAATGAAGAAAACATGGATTCGATCCCTGGGTCAGGAAGATCCCCTGAAGAAAGAAATGGCAACCCACTCCCATATTCTTGACTGAGAAATTCCATGGACAGAGGAGCCTGGTATGCTATAGTCCATGGAGTCACAAGAGTCGGACACAACTTAGTGACTACAACAATAACAACAAAAGTTCTCATTACAGCTTTCCTTCCTTTTTATACCTCTCTTTATATCTAGAGATAATCTACAACCCTTGGAACAACATACACACACACACACACACACACACACACACACGTATGTATGTATTCTGTATATCAACTGTTTTTCATAAACATTCTATATTCTCACATCTAACAGTGTCAAATTAATCCACAGAGAAAATTATTTCTGAATTAAACCATATAAATATAGGTTGCCTTTTAGTAATAAATGGCTATAATTAGTAGGACTTCATATATTCTCTCTATGTGTGAATACATAAATGGTGGTGGTGGTTTAGTCGCTAAGTCGTGTGTATATATTTGTAGTTTTCATAACATTTTTGAGTTTAGTTTTGAGTGTACTGGAAGCTCCAAGCAAAGGCACAAAACTGCAAATAAATGTGGTACACATAATACTGGCAGTATGTGAGGACATTGTTCTTATAAGGTTATATATTTATTTCATTCAGTTCAGTTGCTCAGTCGTGTCCAGCTCTTTGTGACCCCATGAATCGCAGCATGCCAGGCCTCCCTGTCCATCACCATCTCCCAGAGTTCACTCAGACTCATGTCCATCGAGTCCGTGATGCCATCCAGCCATCTCATCCTCTGTTGTCCCCTTCTCCTCCTGCCCCCAATCCCTCCCAGCATCAGAGTCTTTTCCAACGAGTCAACTCTTCGTGTGAAGTGGCCAAAGTATTGGAGTTTCAGCTTTAGCATCATATATAATTATAAAATATGCAGAGCACATAAAATCCATGATTTCATATATATAAATATTTAATATAAGCCAAGAAAGAATTGAATTTAGGGACTTCCCTGGTGGTCCAGTGGCTAAGACTCCAATGCAGAGGTCCTAGGTTCAACCTCTGGTTAGAGAACTATATCCCACATGCTGCAACTAAGAGTTGCAAACCTGAACAAAAGATCCCGCATGCCGCTGCTGCTGCTGCTAAGTCACTTCAGTCGTATCTGACTGCGAGACCGCATAGACGGCAGCCCACCAGGCTGCTCTGTCCCTAGGATTCTCCAGGCAAGAACACTGGAGTGGGTTGCCATTTCCTTCTCTGCATGCTGCACTAAAGATCAAAGATGCCATGTGCAACAACTAAAACCTGGCATAGCCTAATAAATAAATATTTAAAAAAACACTGAATTTAATTTGATTTAAAGAATGATTGTAGATATAGAAAAAAAATGTGAAGGCAGTACAAAAATATTATGGGTGGATCCAGGGATAGAAAACCTTACATTCACGAACAGAAAGCACCAATAATAGTTAAAATACAAATGGCATGAGCTTCCCTTATAGCTCAGTCGGAAAAGAATCAGCCTGCAATGCAGGAGACCCAGGTTCGATTCCTGGGTTGAGAAGATCCCCTGTAGAAGGAAATGGCAATCCACCCCAGTATTCTTACCTGCAAAGTTCCATGGACAGAGGAGCCTGGTGGGCTACACAGTCCATGGGGTCACAAGAGTTGGACATGTTTTAGGGAGTAAACCACCACCAAAAGCTATTTTGGGGGCTTTATGTCCATTACCTTTTTTAGTGCCTGCAGCAACTCTAAAAATAGAGCAGTTATTGTCTTTATTTTCTAGGTGAGGAAACTGAGGCACATTAAATGACTGGCTCAAGGTCACATCTGAAATATGACTCCAGATTCTTTGTTCTTGACTTCTGATTACACTACTTTAAAAAGATTTTAGTAATAGCCAAAGCACTGGAGAAGAACAATTTCTAAAAATTGAAAATTTAATGCCTAATCATAAAAAAGAAGACAGACAATAACACATTAGAGGAAATATTTCTGGGTTCCCTGAGCTCCATACATTCTTCTCCTAAACTGTGCTTATTCCATATTTGATCCAAAAATTGAACAGATGGAATCATCCCCTATGAGTCTTTCGGTTATTCTGTAATTTTTCAGAGTTAATTAGAAATATTACCCTAGGGAAAACTACCCTGTGTGGACAAACATTATTTGTTTTCAAGACCAAAAGATGTCTCATCAACAAATAGAGAAAAGTATTTCTAAATTGATAGACTTTATATGAACATCACTGTCTCAAGCAAACAAATGACTATTACTGTTATCACTTCCATTCTCTGTTCACTTGCTACAGTTTAGACACTAGCTAAATGTTCTGTGTACACAGTCAAATTTACTTCTCCTAATAAGTGACTAGTTATTACATCTCTGCTTTATAGAATAAGGTTGAGAACTCTGAAATATAAGTGTCTTACCCAAATTTCCATGGATAAGAAGTAGAGAGACTCAGAATATGAATTTGAGACTATCCAATTTCATCTTGCCATTTTGTCAATGTATAAATGATGTCCGAGAAATTAATTCTATCTGAAAATTTAACAATATCTTTGCTGCTATTTCTTCAGAAAGAACCACTGCTTATTATTTCAATAGTTCAGCATCAAAAAACAAAACTCTGTAGCCCTACAGATGCATAACAGTCTCCTTGCAAACAACTTGCTGCTGCTGCTACTGCTGCTAAGTCACTTCGGTCGTGTCCGACTCTGTGCGACCCCATAGACGGCAGCCCACCAGGCTCCCCCATCCCCGGGATTCTCCAGGCAAGAACACTGGAGTGGGTTGCCATTTCCTTCTCCAAACAACTTGGTCCTGTAATATCTCATAAATTAACTCTATCTAAATTAGTCTAGGTTTTTAAAATATGATTTTTATTAACTCTATCCAACAACTGTTCAAGCATATACTAGTTCCTAATAACAAGGAACCAACCATTCTGTTGGGGATAAAAAATAGTTATTTGCAAAAAAACAACATAATTCAAGATGACATATTATCAGATAAACTGTATGGAATACAGAGATAATAAGGTCTCTTTACATACATCCTTCAACAGCAGAAAGAAACCACTGGGTCTCAAGTGGATAAGGTTAAGCCAATGAAAATTTTCTTTACCATACTTAGAATCCTTTTCTCTTGATTTAGCACAAAGTAGATTCAGTTCAGTTGCTCAGTCGTGTCTGACTGTTTATGACCCCATGAACCACAGCATACCAGGCCTCTCTGCCCATCACCAACTCCTGGAGTCCACCCAAACTCATCTCCATTGAGTTGGTGATGCCATCCAACCATCTCATCCTCTACCGTCCCCTTCTCCTCCTGCCCTCAATCTTTCCCAGCACCAGGGTCTTTTCAAATGAGTCAGCTCTTCACATCAGGTGGTCAAAATTTTGGAGTTTAAGCTTCAATATCAGTCCTTCCAGTGAACTCCCAGGACTGATCTCATTTAGGATGGACTGGTTGGATCTCCTTGCAGTCCAAGGGACTCTGAAGAGTCTTCTCCAACACCATAGTTCAAAACCATAAATTCTTCTGTGCTCAGCTTTCTTTACAGTCCAATTCTCACATCCATACTTGACTACTGGAAAAACCGTAGCCTTGACTAGATGGACCTTTGTTGACAAAGTAATGTCTCTGCTTTTTAATATGCTGTCTAGGTTGGTCATGACTTTCCTTCCAAAGAGTAAGTGTCTTTTAATTTCATGGCTGCAATCACCATCTGCAGTGATTTTGAAGCCTCCCAAATAAACTTTCTCACTGTTTCCACTGTTTCCCCATCTATTTGCCATGGAGTGATAGGACTGGATGCCATGATCTTCGTTTTCTGAATGTTGAGCTTTAAGCCAACTTTTTCACTCTCCTCTTCCACTTTCATCAAGAGCCTTTTTAGCTCCTCTTCACTTTCTGCCATAAGGGTGGTGTCATCTGCATATCTGAGGTTATTGAGATTTCTCCTGGCAATCTTGATTCTAGCTTGTGCTTCTTCCAGCCCAGCGTTTCTCATGATGTACTCTGCATAGAAGTTAAATAAGCAGGGTGACAATATACAGCCTTGACGTACTCCTTTTCCTATTTGGAACCAGTCTGTTGTTCCATGTCCAGTTCTAACTATTGCTTCCCAACCTGCATACAGCCTTCTCAAGAGGCAGGTCAGGTGGTCTGGTATTCCCATCTCTCTCAGAATTTTCCACAGTTTTTTGTGATCCACACAGTCAAAGGCTTTGGCATAGTCAATAAAGCAGAAATAGATGTTTTTCTGGAACTCTCTTGCTTTTTCCATGCATGATCCAGCGGATGTTGGCAATTTGATCTCTGGTTCCTCTGCCTTTTCAAAAACCAGCTTGAACATCAGTTCATGGTTCACGTATTGCTAAAGCCTGGCTTGGAGGATTTTGAGCATTACTTTACTAGCATGTGAGATGAGTGCAATTGTGCAGCAGTTTGAGCATTCTTTGGCATTGCCTTTCTTTGGGATTAGAAAGAAAAGTGACCTTTTCCAGTCCTGTGGCCACTGCTGAGTTTTCCAAATTTGTTGGCATATTGAATGCAGCAATTTCACAGCATCATCTTCCAGGATTTGTAATAGCTCAACTGGAATTCCATCATCTCCACTAGCTTTGTTCATAGTGCTGCTTTCTAAGGCCCACTTGACTTCACATTCCAGGACGTCTGGCTCTAGGTGAGTGATCACACCATCGTGTTATCTGGGTTGTAAAGTTAGGGTTATTTAGGAGTATGTCTCTCCCCCCTCTCTACTATATGAGAACACTTAAGGGGTAAAGAAAAATTCTGACTCAGCCTCATACTGTACTTAATAAAGATGTCTAAGTGTAGACTTCACATGCTATGTGAAAAAAGATTCAATTCTTTGAATCTGCACAGCCACTCTTTAGGTAGGCACTATAATCATTGCATTTTGTGCAAGTGCTCAGTCACTCAGTCCTGTCTGACTCTGTGTGACTCTACAAACTGTAGCTTGCCAGGCTCCTCTGACCATGGAACTTTCCTGGCGAGAACACTGGAATGGGTTGCCATTTCCTCCTCCAGGGGATCTTCCTGACCCAGGGATTAAACTTGTGTCTCCTGAATCTCCTGCGCTGGCAGGCAGATTCTTCACCACTGTGCCCCCTGGAAAGCCCATGATCATGGTATTTCACAGTGGAAAAAACAAATCACTTGCTCGAGGCACTGACTTTGTAAGAGGCAGAGCTGGGACGTGAGCCCAGGCAGACTGACTTCAGGAAGCAGGAACTCAATAAACATTCATCAAAGTGATTTGAGCAAAATCTGTTTCAAGAGGGTATTCACAGAGAAAGTCAGTATCTTACCTTAAAGAAATAAATACTATTAATCAAAGTCAGATAGTCCTCTCCATCCCCAACTAAGCAAGGTCATGGAGTGTTGACACAAATATGGCAAGCAGAATGTGCTAGGTTGGTCTACAAATGGGCAGTCTTGATGCTGCAAGTCATCTTTGCTGTCACCCACTGAGGAAGACAAGAAAAAGTACCCAAAATAATAACACATGACAAGGAAGAGAGAGGGGAGAGAAAGGAAAGTACCCTTTATCACTGAGCACCTATAAGCATTGTTCTCCTAGCAAGGCACCTTAGGTACATTATTTTATCAATTCTACCACGTCCCTTTAAAATTTGAAAACTAAGATTCAGGGACATTCAGTTCAGTTCAGTCGCTCGGTCGTGTCCAACTCTTTGCGACCCCATGAATCGCAGCACGCCAGGCCTCCCTGTCCATCACCAACTCCCGGAGTTCACTCAGACTCACATCCACCAAGTCAGTGATGCCATCCAGCCATCTTATCCTCTGTCGTCCCCTTCTCCTCCTGCCTCCAAACATTAGGATTATCCAAATCCACATATCTATCAAGATTATAACCTAAGTCTATTTAAATTTAAACTTTTATTCTTCCCACTTCAAACAGAGAAACCATGCTTAGTCCAACCCTCAAATACTAAAAGTAGTCTTTGTTTAAAAGCCTCAAATATTAACTAGCAAGTTGTACAAGATCTGAGATTTGCTCATAAACATCAAAAATCACCACGATATTCCTGAGTATGATACCTAAATTCTGAAAACATTCATTTGTGATGTTAAGCATTGAACAGTTTTTCAGAGTGTGGCATGCTCTCAAGCCTAAGGATGCTTGTTTATTGAGTTATCAGAAAAGAAACCACTCTCATTCTTTTGAAATCAAAATATACTTGCAAAATCCAGAAGGTTAACAGTGTACACCATAGTATACATAAAGGGTATTTGTGTTACAAGTCACATGCATCAAAACTTGTGCTGCACATTATCCAAAAGGAGAAGAAAGAATGGTCCTTGCTTCTGAGATGCTCAGTATCTTAGCGTGAATTTAGGAAATTAAGATCAACATGCAAACTAATTTGCTGAAGAAATGATTCAGACTATGTACATGCTATATTTTAATGAGAGAGCAATGTTAGCCAGGAGGTAAAAACTTTGAGAAGGGAGCATTTTAGTTTGGGAAGGATATAGTACAGTATTGCCACCTTAAGCTTGAATATAACAAGACCACCACCACCAACAAAGCTAATTATGATACACAACCTGGGTTCAGATCCTGGTTGGCCCCCATATTACACACCTGTGATTATTTGTGCCCTTGGGTGAACTCTCCATTCATCTAGAAACAGCTTTTGCATTTTTCTTAGGAGATAAGCCCAGTATTTTTCTCAGTCTTGTGTTTAGAGGAAAGGACTTAGCTGAACCCAGTTCCAGTGACCCAAGCCTAACCCCCTCACCATATCTATCCTGTGACCAAAAAAAATAAATGGCTGTGTGTGTGTGCTCAGTCACTCAGTCATGTCCAGCTCTTTGCAACTCTTTAAACTCTAGCCTGCTAGGCTCCTCTGTCCATGGAATTTTTCAGGCAATACTGGAGTAGGTTTCCTTTTCTTCCTCCAGGGTATCTTCCTGACCCAGGGATCAAACCCATGTCTCCTGCATCTCCCGTACTGCAGGCAGATTTTTTTTACCACTGAGCCATTGGGGAAGCCAAGCAAAGATGGCTATGTAAGTGTTAATTGGTCCAACAATTGAGCCAGCCTCAAGACTTGTTGGAAACTGCTAGAAATAGAGGCTTTCACTTTCCCCAGGGATGCCATCCTCGTCTCTCTCTAGCAACCATCATTTTGTCACCGGTGGAACAGTCTGCCTGAAATGGGTGCCAACATATGAGAAAGCAGTGCTGAGCAATACAGAGAAACAAAATCCTCCTGAACAACTCTTGGGCTCCTCTGATCAAACCACGTCTAAACCGAGGAGTGACTCCTGAGTTTTTGATTACGTAAGTCAGTAAATCATCTGTCTTTTTCTTATATGAGTTTAAGCCTGATTTCTTTTGCTTGCAACCAAGAGAGCTGACTAATACAGCTAATTATCACTGACATGTCCATAGACAAGTTATCTGCCTTCTAAGATTTCTGTGAGGAGATTTTATAAAATAATGTATGTAAAAGATTCAGCACATGGCCCAGCAGAATTTATTACTTGCTGACTAGGAAAGTATTCGCGAAGAATAATAAGTTGCATGGAGAGTTCAGAAACCCTTCTGTGGATGCCAAACAGAAGTGGTCCAGAGAAAAAGGAGTGTGATAACCTTGCTCTCTACCAGCTCCTTCCTTTTTTCAGGCCTGGAGAAACTAGCTTGAGTCTGAAGTGACAAGGCTAAGGACAGGGAGGAGAAGTGGGTTAGGTCATCTCCATTCCTGTCAATCGCTTTCACATTCCAAGGTCTAGTTTTCAAACAAAAAGCCTTAGACATACAAAAGAAAACAAAATAGGTCACTTGGGCCACAGTGAGTCTTTCAGGAAAACCTGTTCTGGCACAATCAGGCTAAACTGAACTACACTGTATAAAGCTTTTGTATGATGAAAATAAAACCAACAGAAGTAATCTGGGGCATTTTGTCTCAGTTCTGTGCCCTATTTTTCACACCTCTCTGTTGTAGAGACAAATTAATATTGACAAAATTTATCCTAATTATTTTCTTCTGGTGCATAATTTGATAACCAACAATTTACATAATGGGTCTATATGAAAGTATTATAGGTAAAGGTATTTTTGAAGTTCTATAGAATTTAAATCACATTCCAAGACATTTATTTTTAGTAAACAAGGTCAATCTCATCACAGAATCAATATGGGAGACTGGAATAAAAATAAGAAAACTCACTTACATGCTCTAGAAGACCTAGCAAGTATTTTTGGAGGAAAAAATAAAGATTTTCATACTCTGGCTATTGATTTGTTTTCTGATATTCTTAAGTAAAAATAGGTACATGTTTTTTATAGGGATGTAAACTAGGAAAATTTAGAACTTTATGTTTAATGCCAACAGAAATGTTTCAGAGATTTCAAACACTAGACAATAAATACAATATAATAATTCTTAAAATTTACATTTTTAGGAACTCAGTTTTGAATTTCCCAGGTGGTACATCTGTAAAGAACCTGCCTGCCAAGAGACACAGGTGTCATCCCTGGGTTGGGAAGATCCCCTGCGGAGGAAATGGCAACCCCATCCCGTAGTCTTACCTGGGAAATCCCATGGACAGAGCAACCTGCTGGGCTACGTCCATGGGGTCACAAAGAGCCAGACATGACTACACACAGGCACAGAGCAGAAACTGAAGCTGAGAAGTATTGCAAAACATTCGAATGCAAACATTACATATTTAGGTCTGGCCATACCACTTTAAAAGAGAAACATGAGTACAAGCAAAATGATACAGGCACAGTAAGACCCAGTGACCCATGCTAAATTAATTTCACATCTTGTGAAAATAAGAGACTCAAATAGGTGACTTTTAGTTAATTTTAGTTTAAGTGTTTTATTAAAATGAATCTATTTAAAGAACTGCTGCGATTCGTTTCTTACCTGATAGTATACATGTTTCAATGCCATTCTCCCACATCACCCCACCCTCTCCCTCTCCCTCAGAGTCTAAAAGTCCATTCTATACATCTATGTCTCTTTTGCTGTCTCACATACAGGGTTATCATTACCAACTTTCTAAATTCCATATACATGTGTTAGTATACTGTATTGGTGTTTTTCTTTCTGGCTTACTCTGTATAATCGGCTCCAGTTTCATCCACCTCATTAGAACTGATTCAGATGTATTCTTTTAATGGTTGAGTAATACTCCATTGTGTATACGTACCACAACTTTCTTATCCATTCATCTGCTGATGGACATCTAGGTTGCTTCCATGTCCTGGCTATTATAAACAGTGGTGGGAGGTGGGAGTGGGGTTCAGGATTGGGGACTCATGTACACCCGTGGCTGATTCATGTCAATGTATGGCAAAACCAATACAGTACTATAAAGCAAAATAAAGTAAAAATAAATTTTTTTAAATAAATAAAAACAGTTTCCAAGTTTTCAATATTATAAAAAAATAAAGGACTGCTGCTTAGTCACTTCAGTCGTGTCCAACTCTGTGCGACCCCATAGATGGCAACCCACCAGGCTCCCCTGTCCCTGGCAATTCTCCAGGCAAGAACACTGGAGTGGGTTGCCATTTCCTTTTCCAATGCATGAAAGCAAAAAGTGAAAGTGAAATCGCTCAGTCATGTCCGACTCTTCACAACTCCATGGACTGCAGCCTACCAGGCTCCTCCATCCATAGGATTTTCCAGGTAAGAACACTGGAGTGGGTTGCCATTGCTTGTTTCAAAGGAAGATCTTAAATTAAGCAAACTAGGATTGTCAAATATTCAGACATTTCACACACACACACACACATACACACACACACAGGTATTATTTCCTGAATAGCCATTGACAGATAAAACTGGAAATCTTTTCATCTTTTAAACCATTTAACTGAGGTGTGATTGACATACAAAAAGTTGTACAAGTTTAATGCATACAATTTCATGACTTTGGAGACAAGTTTATACACAACTGGGATTCTTTTTAATCATACTTTAGATTTCCTCTTTAATCATACATTAGACTTACTTAGTCTAACTCTCAAATGATTTGTCTCAAAGTTAACTCCAAGTATGACTTTTATTAACTCATGTAGTAAATAATTTTTCTAAACAACACTCTCCATTAGAAATATAAGCCATATGAGCAATATAAGAATTTCTAGAAACTAGATTTTTTAAATGTCAAAAGAATGAGGTGAAATTAATTTTAATAATACATTTTACATAGCTCAATATACTCAAAATATTACAGTTTTAACATAGAATCTCTAACAAATTTACTAATGAGACATTTTACTTTTGGGGGGACTGTGTGAAACCCAGTATGCACTGTGCACTGAAAGCGCATCTCAATTCAGGCCAGACGCACTCTCCTAGTGTCTTCTTACTCAACAGAGCAGTTGTAAAGTCATCAGTGGCTCTTCCTCTGACAATTTCCTTCTTTAAAAACTATCACGCCAAAGCAAATGCAACATATCAGGTTTCTCTCCCCATCCCTTTTCAACTACGCTCATCGTGGAGAGCCATTAAGAAAAATCAAAATTTCAAAATTCCAGAATACAATCTGAGAACTATGTAGAGAAATGAAAAGGCCCAACAAATACAGATAACTGAGAGAAAATGAAACCAGGGACTAGATGTATATCCAATCATCTATCCAGTCCAGTGACTTGACACATCAAAAAGTTAGATACTCTCATATTTTCACTAAAACACTAAACAAACAAAATTGTTGAAGGAACGTACATTCATTGAATTCTACCAAGCCAAGAAATGCAGGCTTTAAATGAATTTTTTTATTTTTTTAATTTATTTATTTTATATGGAGACTAATTACTTCACAATACTGTAGTGGTTTTTGCCATATGTTGACATTAATCAGCCATGGGTGTACATGTGTCCCCCATTCTGAACCCCCCTCCCACCACCCTCCCCATCCCATCCCTCAGGGTCATCCCAGTGCACCAGCCCTGAGCACCCTGTCTCATGCATTGAACCTGGACTGGCGATCTGTTTCACATATGATAACATACATGTTTCAATGTTATTCTCTCAAATCATCCCACCCTCCTCGCCTTTTCCCACAGAGTCCAAAAGCCTGTTCTATACATCTGTGTCTCCTCTTTTGCTGTCTCGCATATAGGGTCATCATTACCATCTTTCTAATATTTTAACATTTGACTTTTAGATTATAAGAGCAATAATTCTAGGTAATACTATATATATTTTCAAAGTTTTCTAATATATCAGTCAAATATATTCCTTTAGACTATTAACAAATGTGAGAAAAAAGCTAACATATTCTACTCCTTTTTCTCTTTCTGATCTTCAGGTTGGAGAAGGTGGCAACAAAGCTTTTATAAATGCTTTTCTATTTTGAGTTGGGAATAATGACTCCATGTCCATACCCACAGTGTTCTAATTGCTTGTAATGCCATTGAGAAAATCACATAACCAACTACTTGCAGTCATAGTGACCCCTCCAACAAACTTAAATTATTCTTTCTCTAAAAAATTTCTTTGATCCCTTGCTTGGGAAGAACCCCTGGAGGAGGACACGGCAAGCACTCCAGTATTCTTGCTTGGAGAATCCCTATAGACAAGGGAGCCTGGCAAGCCACAGTTCATAGGGTCGCGAAGAGTTGGACACGACTGAAGCGACTGAGCACAAACACAACATATTCTTTATCCATTCAAATTTCCATTTCTTTCTCAATGCTCCTTGACCATACTTTACTTCATTGTGTACATAATCTCTTCTACCTCTCAGTCTACCCAAGAGGCACCAAAGCTCAGCAGGTGTAGGGACTGTGGTGCAATGCAAACCCACAGATTATGGACTAAAGCCAGTTTTAGTTCAGATTAATAGTTCACTATTATTGCTTTTGCCATTAACAGTGAGTGCTTTGGGCAAGGTACTAATCTCTCTGATTTGCTTTTTAGCTTTAAAATGGAGATGAGATCTAATGATTTTGGAACATCTAGCAACAATGCACTGAACAAATGCTACTGCTACTTTTATTAGTGTTATTATCACTACTCACCCAATAATCTCAATTATAAAAGATTTTTAAATTCTTTAAAACCTACTAAGTTAAAATATCTCTGCATTATCTATATACTTCTCTCTATATACAATGAATGAGAAGGCAATGGCACCCCACTCCAGTACTCTTGCCTGGAAAATCCCATGGATGGAGGAGCCTGGAAGGCTGCAGTCCATGGGGTCACTGAGGGTCGGACACGACTGAGTGACTTCACTTTCATTTTTCACTTTCATGCATTGGAGAAGGAAATGGCACCCCACTCCAGTGTTCTTGCCTGGAGAATCCCAGGGACGGGGGAGCCTGGTGGGCTGCCGTCTATGGGGTCGCACAGAGTTGGACACGACTGAAGTGACTTAACATATACAATGAATATGTAGATATCCATAAACTATATCTCTATAGAGATGAATACAGAGATAGAGATATTCTTTCTCTCTGTTACTCTGTGTATAATTTGTAAGTTGGTCAGTAAGTACACAGCACTCTGATGCTGTCCCTTCCTACTGTATTCCAGTACAGTGATTCTTGGGGATTATTCTCTGAGATGTTAATAGCATTTTTTTTATGTGCTAGTTTTAAAAAGCTTGGAAAATACATTTTGATTGGACGGTTTTGATTTTTCAGTAAACTATTCAGAAATTTAATATGATTAAGGATTCATGAATCTCCACAAAAGGGACATATTATCAGCATTTCCTGAATTTACATGACCACATTATCTTTTTTCTCAAGGTATTTTGCAGCAAGCGTTCCAAAGATCATCCTTTGAGAAATTTTACTAGCATCTGACAATTTTTCGTCACCAATGGAATCATAAAACTGACTCAGAATTTTAGGCTGCATATACTTTACAGTTCTTGCTTTTTTACTCACCTTGCAAATCAGAGGAGGAAACTTTTTTTTTTAAATCATCTTGAAACACTGTTGTGCAAGGTTTCACAATTTTGTTAGTTCATAGTCCTCTTACATTTTTTGTGTGTAAACAGAATTCCAAGTGAAGCAATTAGAAGCATAAAAGGAAGAGAGCCAAATTTTCAAATAAAACCTTCTCCCAAGCTTCAAGTTTAAAAAAAATTTGAATATCACAGGTTTGAATTAAGAGATTAAATTGCTAATAAAAAATTAAATGCACAATTTTTAAAAATCACATGACAACTCATATTTAACTGAATGCCCACTTATATACAAATAACATTGGTTATTAAATATTAATATGTATGATTTTTCACTTCTCAAAAATGACAAGTTTAAAAAGCATAGGTAAATTAAACATATGCCAATATATTGAACATTAATCAAGTTACTTGCAAAAGACTTTAAGACGCCAAAACACTGGAGGCTATTTGACTTTTTTTCCTGAAAGATTCTTAGGTGGAATACAAACAGCTGACCATAAATTTCAGGATGGTAGCTTCACTCTCTCAGTCTCTTTTAATCTTTTCTATAAACATCACAGTCTTTCTATCTGTGTCATAACAGATCCATCATTATGGGATGAGCTAATTCCCATTCATGTTCATCCTGGGAATTATGATAAACACATAGATTTTCCAAAGACTTCTTTCATTCTTTTACAGAGAACTAAAATTTAGGAATCTTCAGAATATAAATTATGGATGGAATTAAAAACCAATAGAAGAGAAAGAAAGACAAACAATTTGGAGGGACTTGCTTCTTACCTAACCATGCAATTGAAAGAAGAAATTGTGTCTTTTTTTTCTAGCATGATATGATCACCAGCTATAGAACTATAATTTTCCATTATTTTAATAAATTTACAATATTCTCTACTTCCTATCTTATACTGCCTACTTTTATCATCTACATCCATTCAACATGAATGGAGTGCTAACTAAACATGAGGAAGATAGGTAGGTAGATTTATAGAGAGAGAGAGGCCTCAAATATGAATTCATTTTTCTATTCATTTGCACTAACTATATTATTTAGAATAAAAACCTATATGGGGTAAGGACAGCAAGATAATAAACTGTAATTATGTAGCAACTTTCTCAGAAGACTTCAAAACATTTGTAATCTTTGCAATTTGTAGGCCCAGTCTTCAGGTGGCAATTTGAAGGCAAAACACAGATAATTTCAAGTCTCTGAGATGCCCAAATTTTAATCAGTGATTTGTCCATCAAATAGCTGCCAATCAAAATGAATTCACCAATTTATTGTTCACTTATTTTAAATTACTGGGTATTTTTAAAAATCTCTTATTTTCATATCCTAGTTATTAGACATGAATGGGGCTATATTTAATATTTTAAAGAGCATGCAATATTCATTTGGAATCAAGCTTCTATCCTAAAAGATAATTCAAGCCAGTTGAATATATAGGAATATGCCCTTTTTATATCCCAAATGGTCAACAGTACAAATATCCTAATTGTCACTAAATGGAGGCCCAATTAAAACTTTGTTACTTAAAGTTAACAACTTCAATCTAAGGATCTCAGAAGCTTCTAGCTGTTTCTGAATTCAAGTGACACACAATCACATCACGGCAAGCTGAGAGATAATTGCCCAAGGTCACTCAAGAACAGCAGTAGGGAAAATCGAATCCAGGGGTTGTATGCTCTTATAAATATTTTCATCTCAAGAACACCAAAAAAATTCTTTGCAATATGCTGGTCCTCAAGTCTATTTATTATTTCAATGTAATAAGCATTCACCTAGTAAGAACCCAAGAGCCCAAATGAAAATAAATGATACTTTTTAGTGAAAAATGGTTTGTTCCAGTCTTTGGGTTTAAAAATCAAGCAACCCCATCAAGAGATAAATACCAGCACTGCCCATGGAAGTCGACAGGTAATGGTAAATAGGAACAAATGGGAAGAAACAAGGAAAACAGCTTAGGTTTGGGAGATTGATTTCCTTTACATCAGTGATACATTTCATTTTTTTCAGCTCCTTGACTGGCTAGCACAATTACATTAAGTATTTCTTTTCAATAGATTTTGGTACATTTGAATCAGAGTCTCAAAGAGGAAGAAAAAATGAAAACAAATTCTGATAGGTTTCATTTCTAGGAATGAAAAATGACATTTTCCATTTCTATAGATATTATATAATCTTAGATGTAGCAATTCTTTGGTCATAGCATATCTCTTTCAGAGAAGTTACTTTCAAGCAGTAGGTTGGTCCCTGAGTCAGGAAGATCCCTTGGAGAAGGGAATAGCTACCCACTTCTGTATTTTTGCATGGAGAATTCTATGAAAAGAGGAGCCTGGCAGGCTACAGTTCATGGGGTCACAAAGAATTGGACACAACTAAGTGGCATTCACTTGGTCTCACTAAATACATCTTCAGAGGGATGTCTGTCAGATGAAACTGCAGCCTATTATATGGAGTGAAGTAAGTTAGAAAGGAAAACACCAGTACAGTACATTAATATATATATATATGGAATTTAGAAAGATGGTAATGATGACCCTATATGTAAGACAGCAAAAGAGACACAGATATAAAGAAGAGACTTTTGGACTCTATGGGAGAATAAGGGTGGGATGATTTGAGAGAATAGCATTGAAACATGTATATTACCATATGTGAAATAGGTCACCAGTCCAAGTTCGATGCATGACACAGGGCACTCAAAGCCAGAGCACTGGGACATCCCTGAGGGAGGGATGGGGAGGGAGGTGGAAGGGGGGTTCAGGATGGGGGACACATGTACACCCATGGCTGGTTCATGTCAATGTATGGCAAAAACCACTACAATATTGTAAAGTAATTAGCCTCCAATTAAAATATTTTTTTAAATAAAGAAACTTCTAGTAGACATCCTGAGGTTTTATTCAAGGTGTTTCTAAGTGTCGTTACAGTCATGTAGCTGAGGAAACAGATGGACTGCATTTAAAGATATATGATCATCTAGTGGAAATCAAGATCAAGAAATAAGACTGATCCTCATGAAGGCTTTGAACCAGGAACCAGAAATTAGTCATCAACTTAATATCTTCCTCCACTCATATAGACTGTGTCTTCTCTTACAACCTGATTTTTTCTATGAAATAGCTCTTTCTCCATAAACTCCTCTTCCCCAACACTCTGCAAAATAAAAGCTGCCCAGAAAGTCAGCAACAGTCCCAGAGGTTATACCATTTCCTAACTCTAGACTCATAACTACAGCAGAAGCTAAATTCTCTTATCTGGTCTTGTTGAGTTATATGAATTGAAAAATCAGAGTGGTGACTTTTAAAAATGTACTTATACTTTATAAGCTATATTCACAAATAAAACATATATTCATAATGCATGTACACCACAGCAATAGTGTATATACAGTATATATATCTACACATATACTGTCATATATAATGATGTAATATATACTAATTGCTATATATGGTAAATAACATATTACATAGTAATATAATACATAGTAAGAAATATATAATACACATAAATTAGTATTATAAATATATATATTGGGTTGGCCAAAAAGTCTTTTCAAGTTTTTCTGTTATGAAAAAACAAACAAACTTTTTGGCCAACCCAGTATAATATATACTCAATCAGTAGAACTTCTTAATTTAAAATGGTTATATGTAAATTTTTGCACCAATTTTTGACGTAAGTTCCTGAAGCTGGAGGGGAGGGGAGAGGCATGGTTTGCACTTCTACACCTAGGATGCTGGCTCATTCAACATTCCCTATAAGTAATGTTGAGGTAGAAAAGGGACAAAAGCAACATCTCATTTCCTAACTAGACAAAAGTGTGACCTGGTATTAGGCTGTTTGTCACTGCTTCTCTGGCTAACCTGCTGGCAATCTTTGAAGGAAGGTATAGGGACCCTCGCCTAACATACAAATCTCTGACCGGGGAGCTCCTGTTTCATCTCTTCTTCCTTTCTCAGTCATCCACCTAGGCATCCCAACTCAAGATTCTCCCTGCTGGGGCCATTTCCCCTCACAGATGGATATCTTTAGAACAGTTCTATCAAAATTGCTTGAGTCCAACCATCATCTACACAACTAATCAAATCACAGAAAGCTCACATACCCTTGGTCAGCAGCTTGCATCTGGAAATTACATTCTGAGACTTTCAAGACTGGTTTATTAGAGACCATCATCTTCTGCCTGGACATCTTAGAACACTTGCTCTGGGATAAGACAGCTGCCATGTAAGTTAAATTTCTCTAAGAAAGTCTTGCTTTGAGGAACTCCACACTTGCTATCTAGAAAGGCATTCCAGGGAAAAGAAAGATGCCTGATGAGGTTTAACCATTTCATTCCCATATGATATTTAAATGGAGAAGCTACAGTAGACATTCCAAGTCCATGAGACATGGTCTGGAAAAGAACTAAGGGATCAAATAAGTGGCTAGTACTAATGCATTAGGCATATGGCCACAATGGAGGCACCCCAGCAGAAACCCAAGTTATCATGGAGGAGAGACAAGTCATCACACTGTCCTCTGCCTAATCTACTGATCTACAAACGTGTGGGCATAATCAACAGTTTTAAGACATACTAGGGCTGCAGGTGGCTGCGACCGGCCGGCGCACTAAGCGCGGCTGAGGAGCTACCCCACGTCTGAAGTCAGGAGCAGAAGCCGAGAGTGCCAGGTTGCGATGGTGCAGGAATGGCTGAGAGGAGCTACCCTGCGTCCAAGGTCAGGGGCAGCGGCCAAGAGGAGCCACCCAGTGCCCAAGGCAAGGGGCCGGCAGCCGGAAGGAGCTACCCTGCACCAGAGGCCAGGGGTGGCGGCCGGAAGGATCAATTCCGATGTCCAAGGAGTGGTGGCTGCCTGGGCGCAGAAGGGCCTAGAGGAGCCATCCCACGTTGAAGGTCAGGAAGGGTGGCGGTGAAGAGACACCTCTCATCCAAGGTAAGGAGAAGCGGCTGCGCTTTGCTGGAGCAGCCATGAAGAGGTACCCTATGCCCAAAGTAAGAGAACCCAAGTAAGATGGTAGGTGTTGCAAGAGGGCATCAGAGGGCAGACACGCTGAAACCATATTCACAGAAAACTAGTCAATCTAATCACACTAGGACCACAGCCTTGTCTAACTCAAAGAAACTAAGCCATGCATGTCGGGTAACCCAGCACGGGTGGGTCTTGGTGGAGACATCTGACAGAATGTGGTCTACTGGAGAAGGGAATGGCAAATCACTTCAGTATTCTTGCCTTAAGAACCCCATGAACAGTATGAAAAGGCAAAATGATAGGATACTGAAAGAGGAACTCCCCAGGTCAGTAGCTGCCCAATATACTATTGGAGATCAGTGGAGAAATAATTCAAGAAAGAATGAAGGGATGGAGCCAAAGCAAAAACAATACCCAGCTGTGGTAGTGACTGGTGATAGAAGCAAGGTCCGATGCTGTAAAGAGCAATATTGCATAGGAACCCGGAATGTCAGGTCCATGAATCAAGGCAAATTGGAAGTGGTCAAATAAGAGATGGCAAGAGTGAACGTCGACATTCTAGGAATCAGCAAAATAAAATGGACTGGAAAGGGTGAATTTAACTCAGATGACCATTATATCTACTACTGTGGGCAGAAATCCCTCAGAAGAAATGGAGTAGCCATCATGGTCAACAAAAGAGTCTGAAATGCAGTACTTGGATGCAATCTCAAAACCAACAGAATGATCTCTGTTCGTCTCCAAGGCAAACCATTCAATATCACAGTAATCCAAGTCTATGCCCCAACCAGTAATGCTAAAGAAGCTGAAGTTGAATGGTTCTATGAAGACCTCCAAGACCTTTTAGAACTAACACCCCAAAAAGATGTCCTTTTCATTATAGGGGACTAGAATGCAAAAGTAGGAAGTCAAGAAACACCTGGAGTAACAGGCAAACTTGGCCTTGGAATACGGAATGAAGCAGGGCAAAGACTAACAGTTTTGCCAAGAAAATGCACTGGTCATAGCAAACACCCTCTTCCAACAACACAAGAGAAGACTCTACACATGGAAATCACCAGATAGTCAACACGGAAATCAGATTGATTATATTCTTTGCAGCCAAAGATAGAGAAGCTCTATACAGTCAACAAAAACAAGACCAGGAGCTGACTGTGGCTCAGATCATGAACCACTTATTACCAAATTCAGACCCAAATTGAAGAAAGTAGGGAAAACCGCTAGACCATTCAGGTATGACCTAAATCAAATCCCTTATAATTATACAGTGGAAGTGAGAAATAGATTTAAGGGCCTGGATCTGATAGATAGAATGCCTGATGAACTATGGAATGAGGTTCGTGACACTGTACAGGAGACAGGGATCAAGACCATAGCCATGGAAAAGAAATGCAAAAAAGCAAAATGGCTGTCTGGAGAGGCCTTACAAATAGCTGTGAAAAGAAGAGAAGCAAAAACCAAAGGAGAAAATGAAAGATATAAGCATCTGAATGCAGAGTTACAAAGAATAGTTAGAAGAGCTAAGAAAGCCTTCTTCAGCGATCAATGCAAAGAAATAGAGGAAAGAACAGAATGGGAAAGACTAGAGATCTCTTCAAGAAAATTAGAGATACCAAGGGAACATTTCATGCAAATTGGGCTGAGATAAAGGACAGAAATGGTATGGACCTAACAGAAGCAGAAGATATTAAGAAGAGATGGAAAGAATACACAGCACTGTACAAAAAAGATCTTTATGACCTAGATAATCACGATGGTGTGATCACTCATCTAGAGCCAGACATCCTGGAATGTGAAGTCAAGTGGGCCTTAGAAAGCATCACTATGAACAAAACTAGTGGAGGTGATGGAATTTCAGTTGAGCTATTTCAAATCCTGAAAGATGATGCTGTGAAAGTGCTGCACTCAATATGCCAACAAATTTGGAAAACTCAGCAGTGGCCACAGGACTGGAAAAGGTCAGTTTTCATTCCAATCCCAAAGAAAGGCAATGCAAAAGAATGCTCAAACTACCGCACAATTGCACTCATCTCACATGCTAGTAAAGTAATGCTCAAAATTCTCCAAGCCAGGCTTCAGTAATACATGAACCGTGAACTTCCTGATGTTCAAGGTGGTTTTAGAAAAGGCAGAGGAATCAGAGATCAAATTGCCAACATCTGCTGGATCATGGAAAAAGCGAGAGAGTTCCAGAAAAACATCTATTTCTGCTCTCTTGACTATGCCAAAGCCTTTGACTGTGTGGATCACAAAAAACTGTGGAAAATTCTGAAAGAGATGGGAATACCAGACCACCTGACCTGCCTTTTGAGGAAGGTCAGGAAGCAACAGTTAGAACTGGACATAGAACAACAGACTGGTTCCAAATAGGAAAAGGAGGATGTCAAGGCTGTATATGGTCATTATTTAACTTCTATGCAGAGTACATCATGAGAAACGCTGGACTGGAAGAAACACAAGGTGGAATCAGGATTGCTGGGAGAAATATCAATAACCTCAGACATGCAGATGACACCACCCTTATGGCAACAAGTGAAGAAGAACTAAAAAGCCTCTTGATGAAAGTGAAAGAGGAGAGCGAAAAAGTTGGCTTAAAGCTCAACATTCAGAAAACGAAGATCATGGCATCCGGTCCCATCACTTCATGGGAAATAGATGTAGAAACAGTGGAAACAATGTCAGACTTTATTTTTTGGGGCTCCAAAATCACTGCAGATGGTGACTGCAGCCATGAAATTAAAAGACGCTTACTCCTTGGAAGGAAAGTTATGACAAGCCTAGACAGCATATTTAAAAGCAGAGACATTACTTTGCTGAATAAGGTCCGTCTAGTCAAGGCTATGGTTTTTCCAGTAGTCATGTATGGATGTGAGAGTTGGACTGTGAAGAAGGCTGAGCTCCGAAGAATTGCTGCTTTTGAACTGTGGTGTTGGAGAAGACTTTTGAGAGTCCCTTGGACTGCAAGGAGATCCAACCAGTCCATTCTGAAGGAGATCAGCCCCAGGACTTTTTTGAAGGAATGATGCTAAAACTGAAACTCCAGTACTTTTGCCACCTCATGTGAAGAGTTGACTCATTGGAAAAGATTCTGATGCTGGGAGGGATTGGGGGCAGGAGGAGAAGGGGACAACAGAGGATGAGATGGCTTGATGGCATAACTGACTCAATGGACATGAGTCTGAGTGAACTCCAGGAGTTGGTGATGGACAGGGAGGCCTGGCATGCTGCAATTCATGGGGTTGCAAAGAGTCAGACACGACTGCTCAACTGATCTGAACTGAACTGAGGGCTTCCCTGGTGGCTCAGAGGCTAAAGCATATGCCTGCAATGTGAGAGACCTGGGTTCAGTCCCTGGGTTGGGAAGATCCCCTGGAGAAGGAAATGGCAACCCACTCCAGTACTCTTGCCTGGTGAATCCCATGGACGGAGGAGCCTGGTGGGCTACAGTCCATGGGGTCGCAAAGACTTGGACACGACTGAGCAACTTCACTTTACTTCAGGAGTCGGACACGACTGAGCGACTTCACTTTCACTTTTCACTTTCATGCATTGGAGAAGGAAATGGCAACCTACTGCGGTGTTCTTGCCTGGAGAATCCCAGGGACGGGGAGCCTGATGGGCTGCCAAATGTGGGGTCGCACAGAGTTGGACATGACTGAAGCAACTTAGCAGCAGCAGTTGACATACTAAGTTTTAGGTTGTTTGGTACATAGCCAAAGATAACCAGAACAACTATATAACCATCATATTCAAACTTTTTCAGCCTTTTAAGATATATACATTTTTGTGAATAGGTGAAGTTCCTCCATTAGTATTTACTATGTAAGGCTGTTTCTCTAAAAATAATCTAATTTCAGCTGAATTAGCATGAGGTGAAGTGAAGCGCTCAGTCATGTCTGACTCTTTGCGACCCCATGGACTGTAGCCCATCAGACTCCTCTGTCCATGGAAGTATACTGGAGCGAGCAGCCATTCCCTTCTCCATGGGATCTACCCAACCCAGGGACTGAACCCAGGCCTCCTGTTTTGCAGGCAGATTCTTTCCTGTCTGAGATTATTTCTTTAAAAATAATTGATCTTATTTCATCTTAATTAGCATAGGTTTTGCAATCATAATGCTTTAAATATATATGTATATAAAAATGTATTTTAAAAATATATAGATTTTTGCCTATGTGATCTTGGGTAAGTAACATTTACTCCTTTCTATGTTTTCTTTAACACATTTAAAAAATTGAATAACAGCCATTTAATGGGACTCCACAGGAATTCAATAAAATAATATGCATAATACATCTTTCACAGCTCCTGGCATATCATAGGTACTTAC